>SRMA01010811.1:0-11819 GCA_007224835.1 Danionella cerebrum
CAATAGAGATGCATTGCTCCCATTCATTTCAATGGGGCAATTGATTCCCATATGATCTTATTGTAAAAGTGCCTTTGTAATTGGTTCACAATGGAGAGTCATAGCAAGATTGAGGATGCATATACCTAATCCAGCCAATAATTGCTTATGATTTAACATAAATTCATCAAGCCACGCCCACTTTTCAACATCATTTTTGAATGTCAATTATCTTCTAAGTGGAACATCGTAGAGACATGGGAGTTGTTTTATATTGATCTAGGTTGAATGTAGATTAAACATGATGTCACCAACTCATCCATAGCAACCATACTGGTTACCATAGCAACCAAATTGACACTTCTCTATCTCAGCCTAGGGAAATGCCAGAGACACAGGAGTTGTTCTAATTGACTTGTAGTCACACAGGGAACATTATATAATGTCAATGACCCTCCATAGCAACCATACTGGTTACCATAGCAACCCAATTGACACATCTTTATCTCAGCTTTGGAAAATGATAGAGACACGGGAGTTGGTCTAAATGACTTGTAGTCACACAGGGAACATTATATAATGTCAGTTACCCCTCCATAGCAACCATACTGGTTACCATAGCAACCAAATTGACACATCTCTATCTCAGCTTAGGAAGACGAGAGAGACACGGGAGTTGGTCTAAATGACTTGTAGTCACACAGGTAACATTATATTCCGTTACATACCCCTCCATAGCAACCATTTTGGTTACCATAGCAACCAGATTAAGACATCTCTATCTCAGCTTAGGAAAATGAGAGAGACACGGGAGTTGGTCTAAATGACTTGTAGTCACACAGGGAACAGTATATAATGTCACTGACCCCTCCATAGCAACCATACTGGTTACCATAGCAACCAAATTGACACATTTCTATCTCAGCTTAGGGAAACGAGAGAGACACGGGAGTTGGTCTAAATGACTTGTAGTCACACAGGGAACATTATATGTCACTGACCCCTCCATAGCAACCATACTGGTTACCATAGCAACCAAATTGACACATCTCTATCTCAGCTTGGGAAAATGAGGGAGACACGGGAGTTGGTCTAAATGACTTGTAGTCACACAGGGAACATTATGTAATGTCACTTACCCCTCCATAGCAACCATACTGGTTACCATAGCAACCAAATTGGCATATCTCTATCTCAGCTTAGGAAAATGCTAGAGACACAGGGGTTGGTGTAATTTACCTGTAGTCACTCAAGGAACATTATATAATCTTACTGACCCCTCCATAGCAACCAGACGTGTTACCATAGCAACCCAATTGGCATTTCTCTAACTCAGCTTAGCGAAATGCTAGAGACATGGGTGTAGGTTTAAATTACTCGTAGTCACACAGATAACAATATATTATGTCTGTGACCCCTCCATAGCAACCATACTTATTACCATAGCAACCCAATTGATTGACATTTTCAACTTTACAATGTGTCACATTTGTTTTTATGTTTCACGTTTCAGCTTCCACTTTCAAAGTTGACATATTTAACTGTCTAATGTTTTACCTTTCAGCTTCCACAATTAATTTGACACTTTTTACTTTCTAATGTTTCATATTTCAGCTTCCACTTTCAACTTTTGACACTTTCAACTTTCCTTTATTTTAACATTCAGCTTCCACTTTCAACTTTACATATTTCAACTTTACAATGTTTCAGCTTTAGCTTTCAACTTTGACATTTTCAACTTTATAATGTTTCACCTTTTAGCTTGAACTTTCAACTTTTGACACTTTAACTTTCTAATGTTTTACCTTTCAGCTCCCACTTTTAATTTTCAACACTTTCTTTTCTCTAATGTTTCACCCTTCAGCTCCCACTTTTAACTTTTTATATTTCAACTTTACAATGTTTCAGCTTCAGCTTTCAAATTTTGACACTTTTCAAATTACAATGTTTCACCTTTTAGCTTTAACTTTCAACTTTTGGCACTTAACTTTCTAATGTTTCACCATTCAGCCAAGGAATTCAGTAATTTTAAGCATTCTCTTTCAGCGCTCTGCATTCACACGCATTTTCCGCTAGGAAATGCACTTTCTAGTTTTTATTGTTCTCCCACTTTTCGACGGCTAACTACTTCCGCATACTTTAAGCTAGAAACACCATTCAAACATCAAAATGTTCAGCTTCTTTTGGAATCGATTGCTCGTATTTTTCTTAATAAAATGTTTTATACTTTTTATAAAATTTAACTTTATTTAAAATATTTTTCCCATTGAAATGAATGGGAAACACTTCAAATCTCTTTTAAATCTTCAGCTTTTTTCAACCTTCATAACTTCAGCATACTTTCAGCTAGAGCAATCATTCAACTTTTAAACAATTCAACACATTTTCAGCTTTTAAAATGTGTTTTCAGCTATTTCATATCTTTTACAGATTTTTATAAATCACAGTTTAATTTTAATGAAGAATTTGGATTTTGACCTAATTCTGCTCCACTCTAGCTTCC
The DNA here is from genome assembly GCA_007224835.1 of Danionella cerebrum. Taxonomy (NCBI): domain Eukaryota; kingdom Metazoa; phylum Chordata; class Actinopteri; order Cypriniformes; family Danionidae; genus Danionella; species Danionella cerebrum. The sequence goes on from SRMA01010811.1 coordinate 2,483, forward strand.
ACTCTAATTTTTCACATCTCAAACTTCTTCATCAATTCCTCTCTCCTAAACTAAACTTTACGCTTTATGCACAAATTTTATATTAAAGTAGTAGAGAAATTTGTCCTCTTTCAAAGATGCAGTTGTTTCTTTCATATGACCTACGGTTTTTAAACTAGGAGGGCTAAACCTTAACGAGGGAAGCAAATTGCTCCATTAAGATCAATGCAATTCACCCAGAAAATAATGCTTGAAGGTTTTAAATTAAGGCTTTTTCTAACTCGCCATAACTAATAGAATTTTCCACATATCTTAAAAATATTTACACCATAATCTTCATTGAGGCCTTCTGCTTCTCACAAAGAAAGAATCAGCTCGATATGTCTTACGGTTCTTCTGTAATGTTTGTTTGTTTGAGGCATGTTTAACATCTGAGAAATGTCTCCTCGATTCGAAAAGTGGCAGTTGGAGGCAGCTGTTAATCAACTAATTTGAATAACGAAATTTGATTGGCTTAGCTTTCTCATAGACTCACAATGGGCCATAGAGATGCATTGCTCCCATTCATTTCAATGGGGCAATTGATTCCCATATGATCCTAATGTAAAGTAGCTTTTGTAATTGGTTCACAATGGAGAGTCATAGCAACATTAAGGATGCATATAACTAATCCAGCCAATCATTGCTTATGATTTAACATAAATTCATCAAGCCACGCCCACTTTTCAACATTATTTTTGAATGTCAAATATCTTCTAAGTGGAACATCGTAGAAACATGGGAGTTGTTTTATATTGATCTAAGTTGAATGTAGATTACAACATGATGTCACCAACTTATCCATAGCAACCAGATTATTTACCATAGCAACCAAACCGGATAATCTTTATCTCAGCCTAGGAAAACGACAGAGACACAGGAGTTGGTCTAAATGACTTGTAGTCACACAGGGAACATTATATAATGTCACTTACCCCTCCATAGCAACCATACTGGTTACCATAGCAACCAAATTGACACATCTCTATCTCAGCTTAGGAAAATGAGGGAGACACGGGAGTTGGTCTAAATGACTTGTAGTCACACAGGAAACAATATATAATGTCACTGACCCCTCCATAGCAACCATACTGGTTACCATAGCAACCCAATTGACACATCTCTATCTCAGCTTAGGAAAATGCTAGAGACACGGGAGTTGGTCTAAATGACTTGTAGTCACACAGGGAACATTATATAATGTCACTTACCCCTCCCCAGCAACCATACTGGTTACCATAGCAACAAAATTGACACATCTCCATCTCAGCTTAGGAAAATGAGAGAGACACGGGAGTTTATCTAAATGACTTGTAGTCACACAGAGAACATTATATAATGTCACTGACCCCTCCATAGCAACCATACTGGTTACCATAGCAACCGAATTGAGACATATCTCTTTCTGCTTTGGAAAATGAGAGAGACATGGGAGTTGGTCTAAATGACTTGTAGTAACACAGGGAACATCATATAATGTCACTGACCCCTCCATAGCAACCATACTGGTTACCATAGCAACCAAATTGACAAATCTCCCTCAGTTTATGAAAATGAGAGAGACACGGGAGTTGGTCTAAATGACTTTTAGTCACACAGGGAACATTATATATTGTCACTTACCCCTCCATAGCAACCATACTGGTTACCATAGCAACCAAATTGACACATCTCTATCTCAGCTTAGGAAAATGAGAGAGACACGGGAGTTGGTCTAAATGACTTGTAGTCACACAGGGAACATTATATAATGTCACTGACCCCTGCATAGCAACCATACTGGTTACCATTGCAACCAAATTGACACATCTCTATCTCAGCTTAGGAAAATAAGGGAGACACGGGAGTTGGTCTAAATGACTTTTAGTCACACAGGGAACATTATATAATGTCACTGACCCCTCCATAGCAACCATACTGGTTACCATAGCAACCAAATTGACACATCTCTATCTCAGCTTAGGAAAATGCTAGAGACACGGGAGTTGGTCTAAATGACTTGTAGTAACACAGGGAACACTATATAATGTCACTGACCCCTCCATAGCAACCATACTGGTTACCATAGCAACCAAATTGACACATCTCTATCTCAGCTTAGGAAAATAAAAGAGATACAGGAGTTTATCTAAATGACTTGTAGTCAAACAGGGAACATTATATAATGCCACTGACCCCTCCATAGCAACCATACTGGTTACCATAGCAACCGAATTGAGACATCTCTATTTCTGCTTTGGAAAATGAGAGAGACATGGGAGTTGGTCTAAATGACTTGTAGTCACACAGGGAACATTATATAATGTCACTGACTCCTCCATAAAAACCATACTGGTTACCATAGCAACCAAAATGACACATCTCTATCTCAGCTTAGTAAAATGAGAGAGACACTGGAGTGGGTCTAAATGACTTGTAGTCACACAGGGAACATTATATAATGTCACTGACCCCTCCATAGCAACCATACTGGTTACCATAGCAACCAAATTGGCATATCCCTATATCAGCTTTGGAAAATGCTAGAGACATGGGGGTTGTTTTGTTTCACTCATAGTGACACTGCGAAACAATCTATTATGTAAATTACCTGTCCTGAGCGACCAGACTTTTTACCACAGCAACGCAATTGCCATATCTTTATCTTAGGTTAGGAAAATGCTAGACAGATCTTCAACTTACTTATATTATACCTTTCAGCTTCCACTTTAAACTTTTGACACTTTAAACTTTCAAAAGTTTCACCTTCAGCTTCCACTTTCTATTTTTGACACTTTAAAATTTTGTCACTTTTCAAATTACAGTGTTTCACCTTTTAGCTTCAACTTTCAACTTTTGACACTTTTAACTTTCTAATGTTTCACCGTTCAGCCAAGGAATTCAGCAATTTTAAGCATTCTCTTTCAGCTCTCTGCATTCACACGCATTTTCCGCTAGGAAATGCACTTTTTTAGTTATTATTATTATTCCCGGTCGCTAACTACTCCCGCATACTTTGGCCTAGAAACACCATTCAAACGTCAAAATGTTCAGCTTATTCAGGACATGTATGCTATTACGTTTCACTTTTCAAACTTTAATACTTTTTATAAAATTCAACTTTATTTAAAATATTTTTCCCATTGAAATGAATGGGAAACACTTCAAATCTCTTTTAATCTTCAGCTTTTTTTTAACCTTCATAACTTCAGCATACTTTCAGCTAGAGCAATCATTCAAATTTTAAACAATTCAACACATTTTCAGCTTTTAAAATATGTTTTCAGCTTTTTCATATCTTTTACAGATTTTTATAAATCACAGTTTAAGTTTAATGAAGAATTTGGATTTTGACCTAATTCTGCTCCACTCTAGCTTCCACTCTAAATTTTCACATCCCAAACTTCTTTATCAATTCCTCTCTCCTAAACTAAACTTTACCCTTTATGCACAAAATTTATATTAAAGTAGTAGAGAAATTTGTCCTCTTTCCAAAGATACAGTTGTTTCTTTCATAGGACCTACGGTTTTTAAACTAGGAGGGCTAAACCTTAACGAGGGAAGAAAATTGCTCCATTAAGATCAATGCATTTCACCCAGAAAATAATGCTTGAAGGTTTTAAATTAAGGCTTTTTCTAACTCGCCATAACTAATAGAATTTTCCACATATCTTAAAAAATTTACTACATAATCTTCATTGAGGCCTTCTGCTTCTCACAAAGAAAGAATCATCTCGATATGTCTTACGGTTCTTCTGTAATGTTTATTTGTTTGAGGCATGGTCAACATCTGAGAAATGTCTCCTCGATTCGAAAAGTGGCAGTTGGAGGCAGCTGTTAATCAACTAATTTGAATAACGAAATTTGATTGGCTTAGCCTTCTCATGGACTCACAATGGGCCATAGAGATGCATTGCTGCCATTCATTTCAATGGGGCAATTGATTCCAATACGATCCTATTGTAAAAGTATGAAATGTATTATTAAAAGATCTTTTGTAAATTGTTCACAATGGAGATTCAAAGCAACATTAAGGATGCATATAACTAATCCAGCCAATCATTGCTTATGACTTACCATAAATTCATCAAGCCACGCCCACTTTTCAACATTATTTTTGAATGTCAAATATCTTCTAAGTGGAACATCGTAGAAACATGGGAGTTGTTTTATATTGATCTAAGTTGAATGTAGATTACAACATGATGTCACCAACTCATCCATAGCAACCAGATTAATTTCCATAGCAACCCAATTGACACTTCTCTATCTCAGCCTAGGAAAATGCTAGAGACACAGGAGTTGGTCTAATTGATTTATAGTTACACAGGGAACATTATATAATGTCAATGACCCCTCCATAGCAACCATAATAGTTACCATAGCAATCTAATTGACACATCTCTATCTCAGCTTTGGAAAATGATAGAGACACGGGAATTGGTCTAAATGACTTGTAGTCACACAGGGAACATTATATAATGTCATTGACCCCTCCATAGCAACCATACTGGTTACCATAGCAACCAAATTGACACATTTCTATCTCAGCTTAGGGAAACGAGAGAGACACGGGAGTTGGTCTAAATGACTTGTAGTCACACAGGGAACATTATATAATGTCACATACCCCTCCATAGCAACCATTCCGGTTACCATAGCAACCAAATTGACACATCTCTATCTCAGCTTAGGAAAATGAGAGAGACACAGGAGTTGGTCTAAATGACTTGTAGTCACACAGGGAACAACATATAATGTCACTGACCCCTCCATAGCAACCATACTGGTTACCATAGCAACCAAATTGACACATCTATATCTCAGTTTAGGAAAATGAGAGAGACACGGGAGTTGGTCTAAATGACTTGTAGTCACACAGGGAACATTATATAATGTCACTGACCCCTCCATAACAACCATACTGGTTACCATAGCAACCAAATTGACACATCTCTATCTCAGCTTAGGAAAATGCTAGAGACACGGAGTTGGTCTAAATGACTTGTAGTCACACAGGGAACATTATATAATGTCACTGACCCCTCCATAGCAACCATACTGGTTACCATAGCAACCAAATTGACACATCTCTATCTCAGCTTAGGAAAATGAGAGAGACACAGGAGTTGGTCTGAATGACTTGAAGTCACACAGGGAACATTATATAATGTCACTGACCCCTCCATAGCAATCATAGTGGTTACCATAGCAACCAAATTGACACATCTCTATCTCAGCTTAGGAAAATGAGAGAGACATGGGAGTTGGTCTAAATGACTTGTAGTCACACAGGGAACATTATGTAATGTCACTGACCCCTCCATAGCAACCATACTGGTTACCATAGCAACCAAATTGGCATATCCCTATATCAGCTTTGGAAAATGCTAGAGACATGGGGGTTGTTTTGTTTCACTCATAGTGACACTGGGAACAATCTATTATGTAAATGACCTGTCCAGAGTGACCAGACTTTTTACCACAGCAACGCAATTCCCATATCTTTATCTTAGGTTAGGAAAATGCTAGACAGAATTTCAACTTACTTATATTATACCTTTCAGCTTCCACTTTGAACTTTTGACACTTTGAACTTTCAAAAGTTTCAACTTCAGCTTCCACTTTCTATTTTTGACACTTTCAACTTTACAATGCTTCTCCTTTCAACTTTATACGTTTTCAACTTTAGAATGTTTCACCTTTCAGCCTCCACTTTTAACTTTTGATATTTTCAACTTTACGTTTCACCTTTCAGCTTCCACTTTCAACTTTTGACACTTTCAACTTTCTAATATTTTAACATTCAGCTTCCACTTTCAACTTTACATATTTCATCTTTACAATGTTTCAGCTTAAGCTTTCAACTTTTGACATTTTCAACTTTATAATGTTTTACCTTTTAGCTTGAAATTTCAGCTTTTGACACTTTAACTTTCTGATGTTTTACCTTTGAGCTCCCACTTTTAATTTTTAACACTTTCTACTTTCTAATTTTTCACCCTTCAGCATCCACTTTCAACTTTACATATTTCAAATTTACAATGTTTCAGCTTCAGCTTTCAGCTTTTGAAATTTTCTAATGTTTCACTCTTCAGCCAAGGAATTCAGCAATTTGAGCATTCCCTTTTCAGCTCTCTGCATTCACACGCATTTTCCGCTAGGAAATGCACTTTCTAGTTATTATTAGTGTGAATGCAGAGGCATTCACACTATTGTTATCCTACGTATTTATTATTAGTGTGAATGCAGAGGCATTCACACTATTGTTATCCTACGTATTTATTATTATTATTCTCCCAAATTTCTGTCGCTAACTCCTCCCGCATACTTTTAGCTAGATACACCATTCAAACGTCAAAATGTTCAGCTTCTTTTGGACTATGTTGCTATTACGTGTCACTTTTCAAACTTTTATACTTTTTAATAAATTTAACTTTATTTAAAAATTATTTTCCCATTGAAATGAATGGGAAACACTTCAAATCTCTTTCAATCTTCAGCTTTTTTTCAACCTTCATAACTTCAGCATACTTTCAGCTAGAGCAGTCATTCAAATTTTAAACAATTCAACACATTTTCAGCTTTTAAAAGATGTTTTCAGCTTTTACATATATTTTACAGATTTTTATAAATCACAGTTTAAGTTTAATGAAGAATTTGGATTTTGACCTAATTCTGCTCCACTCTAGCTTCCACTCTAATTTTTCAGATCTCAAACTTCTTCATCAATTCCTCTCTCCTAAACTAAACTTTACCCTTTATGCATAAAATTTATATTAAACTAGTAGAGAAATTTGTCCTCTTTCCAAAGATGCAGTTGTTTTTTTCATATGACCTACGGTTTTTAAACTAGGAGGGCTAAGCCTTAACGAGGGAAGCAAATTGCTCCATTAAGATCAATGCATTTCACCCAGAAAATAATTCTTGAAGGTTTTAAATTAAGGCTTTTTCTAACTCGCCATAACTAATAGAATTTTCCACATATCTTAAAAAAATGTATACCATAATCTTCATTGAGGCCTTCTGCTTCTCACAAAGAAAGAATCATCTCGATATGTCTTACAGTTCTTCTGTAATCTTTATTTGTTTGAGGCATGGTCAACATCTGAGAAATGTCTCCTCGATTCAAAAGTGGCAGTTGGAGGCAGCTGTTAATCAACTAATTTGAATAACGAAATTAGATTGGCTTAGCCTTCTCATAGACTCACAATGGGCCATAGAGATGCATTGCTGCCATTCATTTCAATGGGGCAATTGATTCCCATAGATCCTATTGTAAAAGTGCTTTTGTAATTGGTTCACAATGGAAATTCAAAGCAACATTAAGGATACATATAACTAATCCAGCCAATCATTGCTTATGATTTAACATAAATTCATCAAGCCACGCCCAGGTTTAACAACCATAGAGATGCATTGCTGCTATTCATTTCAATGGGGCAAATGATTCCCATATGATCCAATTGTAAAAGAGCTTTTGTAATTGGTTCACAATGGAGATTCATAGCAACATTAAGGATGCATATAACTAATCCAGCCAATCATTGCTTATGATTTAACATTAATTCATCAAGCCCCGCCCACTTTTCAACATAATTTTTGAATGTCAAATATCTTCTAAGTGGAACATCGTAGAAATATGGGAGTTGTTTTATATTGATCTAAGCTGAATGTAGATTACAACATGATGTCACCAACTCATCCATAGCAACCAGATTATTTACCATAGCAACCAAATTGACAAATCTTTTTCTCAGCCCAGGAAAATGTTAGAGACACAGGAGTTGGTCTAATTGACTTATAGTCACACAGGGAACATTATATAATGTCAATGGCCCCTCCATAGCAACCATAATGGTAACCATAGCAACCTGATTGACACATATCTATCTCAGCTTAGGAAAATGAGAGAGACACGGGAGTTGGTCTAAATGACTTGTGGTAACACAGGGAACATTATATAATGTCACTGACCCCTCCATAGCAACCATACTGGTTACCATAGCAACCAAATTGACACATGTCTATCTCAGCTTAGGAAAATGAGAGAGACATGGGAGTTGGTTTAAATGACTTGTAGTCAGAAAGGGAACATTATATAATGTCACTTACCCCTCCATAGCAACCATACTGGTTACCATAGCAACCCAATTGACACATCTTTATCTCTGCTTAGGAAAATGCTAGAGACATGGGGGAGAGTTTGTTTCACTAATAGCGACCCCGGAAACATTCATTGAGGTAGCAGACCCCTCCATAGCAGCCATGCTGGTTGCCATAGCAACCCAATTGACACATTTCTATCTCAGCTTAGGAAAATGCTAGAGACACAGGAGTTGGTTTAATTGACTTTTAATAACACAGGGAACATTATATTATGTCACTGACCCCTTCATAGCAACCATACTGGTTACCATAGCAACCAAAGTGACACATCTCTATCTTAGTTTTGGAAAATGCTAGAGACATGGGGGTTGGTGTAATTTACTTGTAGTCACAGAGGGATCAATATATTATGCCAATGACCCCTCCATAGCAACCATACTGGTTACCATAGCAGCCCAATTGACACATCTCTCCCTCAGCTTAGGAAAGTGCTAGAGACATGGGGGTGAGTTTGTTCCAATAATTGTGACCCCGGTAACAATCACTGAGGTAACTAAACCCTCCATAGCAACCAAATGGTTACCATAGCAACCAAATTGACATATCTCTATCTCAGCTTAGAAAAATGCTAGGGACACAGGGTTTGGTTTGTTTGACTCATAGTGACACATGAAACATTATATGATGTCAATTACCCCTCCATAGCAACAATACAGGTTACCATAGCAACCCAGTTGGCACATCTTTTTCTCAGCTTAGGAAAATGCTAGAGACACAGGGGTTGTTGTAATTTACCTGTAGTCACTCAAGGAACATTATATGATGTTACTGACCCCTCCATAGCAACCAGGCGTGTTACCTTAGCAACCCAATTGGCATTTCTCTAACTCAGCTTAGCGAAATGCTAGAGACAGGGGGGTAGGTTTAATTTACTCGTAGTCACACAGATAAGAATATATTATGTCTGTGACCCCTCCATAGCAACCATACTTATTACCATAGCAACCCAATTGATTGACATTTTCAGCTTTACAATGTGCCACATTTATTTTTATGTTTCAACTTTCAGCTTACACTTTCAAATTTGACAATTTTAACTGTCTAATGTTTTACCTTTCAGCTTCCACTATTAATTTGACACTTTTTACTTTCTAATGTTTCACATTTCGGCTTCCACTTTCAACTTATGACACTTTCAACTTTTGACACTTTTTCAGCTGTCTAATATTTT
>SRMA01010851.1:8521-42579 GCA_007224835.1 Danionella cerebrum
TATATATATATATATATATATATATATATATATATATCTATATATAGCAAGAGAGAGAGCAAGTGCTTTCTAAACTCCTTATCTTCTCCTCAAGGGCGGAAATAAAGTATGATGTGTGCTCTTAAAAGTTTCTCAAATTACATTTCTCAATATGACCACTAGATGGAGGTATTACTTAGGAAAATTCCCATCACAATATATATATTATATTTACAACGAAATCTCCTGCTAAAACACAGATAAACTGTTGCTAAAGCGATCACAGGAAATCTGTCACTGATCTACTGCGCTCCTGGTGAAAATTCTGATTCTCTTTGTTGTTTGTCGCCGGCCACAGCTTCAGTGTTAAAATATTCACTTCTGTTGCTGACATGAAAAAAAAAAAGTTTTGACGCGCTTTACAAAAATCGACGCATCTCGTTTGGATTGCTTAACACAGAAAATTATAACCTATTAATAGTGTTCCCGCTCCCATCCCAATCATGACATTAATAAACAAAATTTATCCCATCCTATAGGAATCCCACGGGAATCACGAGACCCGCAGGAAATCTCGACAAATGTCACCCTATAGTCCCTTCATCATTTCATTTAGTCTCTGTAGACCAGGGCTGCTCATTACGTCGATCGCGATCGACCGAGGTGCTACTGGTTGATTGCGGCGTGAATCTGGGTTCCCAGGGTGTAACCCCGCCTCTCGTCCAATGTAAGCATGAGACCAGCAAACCCGGTGATCCCGAAAGGGAATAAGCGGGAGGGAAAATGAATGAATGAATCAAGTCATCTTACATTTTCATCTCATAATAAAAACATTACTCACCAGTTGTTTTTGTTACTGAAGTGACTTCTGAAAAGTAAAAAAAATATATATGAGGAAACTGGTAAAACATGGCTGTATGTACCATTATATACATTAATCAGACAAATGATTGCCAAATCATACAAATTATCTGTGTTCGCTCCTGTCATCCTCTGGAGTCAAGACAGACTACAGGCAGTTCACATCCCCAGTGTGCCTAACCGAATCACAGATTCGCTGTCTAGGTTCACTCTCACAGCAGGAGAATGTCGACTCTATCCCCTGGCTCTCCAGCAGATATGGGACAAGTTTAAGGTGGCACATGTGGACCTGTTCACTTCCCCCAACAACTCCCATTGCTAGCTTTTCTACTCCCTGTCCCTTGCTGCCTTCAGTACAGATGTGCTAGCCCAGGAAGAACCCCTAAATGCGTCTACCCAAGTGACTCTTCTGGCACAGGTTTTGTGCAAAGTCAGAGTGGACGAACATGAGCTGCGCTTTACTGCACCCCTCTGGCCCAACAAAGCTTGGTTCGCAGAACTCTCAGCACTCTTGACAGTCCCTCTGTGGGCCCTGAGATGAGACCTGGAGGACTTGAGGCACTCATGGCCAGACCTCTGGGCCCTTAACCTATGGCATATATGGCTGCGGTGGACCCACAATCACAACCTACCACAATGGTAAGGACTTTGGACCACATGTTAGCAACCTCTACTAGGTTATGCACTGCTGGAAAGTGGGGTCTATTCATTGAATGGTGTGCTTCCCACCAAGAAGACCCTAGACATCCCCCATCAGTGATGTCCTGACCTTTTTCCAGGATAGGTTTGATCGTGGACAGTCCTCAAGGTTTACGCTACCGCAACTTCTTAATTTCACTTCAGGTCGAAGGAAAATCGGTTGGAAGACGCAAACTGACAGTGTGAATTCTCTGGGGGGCAAGACAGCTACGGCCATCTAGAACCCTCTTAGGACCTATCGATCACCCTTCACGGGCTGCGGATTCCCTAATGGTAGTCAGACCCAGGCCCAGATTCATGGCCAAGGTCCCATCTGTTCCCCTCTAGATGCAGGTGGTGACCCTGCAAGCTCTGCCAAGGGAGGAGGCAGACCCAGCCAAGCGTTCGTTCTGTCCCTTTAGTCAGCAGCTCCCAGCAGCTCTTCATATGTTTAAGAGCTCAACGTGGGGGGTGTGCTGTCCCCAAGCACCAGTTAGCCCACTGCATTGTGGAGGCATTCCAGCTTGTTTATGAGGTGTGTGAGACGCCATGCCCTCTCCTGGAGGCTAAAGACCTCCCACTCACCAACATATGGTCTAAAACAGGGGTGCTCATTATGTCGATTGCGTAAAAATAAATATTGAAAAATTTATTAGAGCAACATTTTTATTCTTGATTCTTAGGATCAAAGCTCAATTGCTCCCATACAAATCACTCTATTTCAGGTCCAAACCACCCAATTGAGGTCACACACAACTGTTCTAATGATTCAATTCAGTGCAAGTCATCAAATTAAACTCAGGTCATTACAAAAAATGTAAATAGTTAATAATTATGCGTGTTGTGTCAATTCTCAATAAAGTTGAAAATAATTGTTTTACATCTTTGTAGCGGGTAGATCACTTTGACTTGATCATTTTAAAAGTAGCTCGCAAGCTGAAAAAGTGTGAGCACCCCTGGTCTAAAACCAACATCTTCATGAGGCTCTGTCTCCTCCAATGAAGAGAACAGAGACGTATCCCTTCACCATGCCCGAGGTCAGTGATCTGAGGAGCCAAGATATTGGTGGGTATCAGTTATATTGGTTTATCTCATGTTTTTTCATATCTTCGTTATATTCCTTCCGTCTTGATCATGTGATCAGTTGCTTTGTTCTGCCCGTCTGGCTTCCTATTCAGTTATCATTATACCCCAGGTGTTGTGTGTTCATCCTGTTGTATCTAAATCACCATATATATAATCACATGATAACCTTTTTTGGAGTAAAATGTTTTGAGTTGTATTAACCTATACATTTTTGCTCAATGATGACGACACAGTGGGTAGCACTGTGGCCTTTCAGTTAGAAGGTTGTCAGTTTGAGGCTCGCTGGTGACCTTCTGTGAAGGAGTTCTCCCAGTGCTTGCGTAGGTTTCCTCCAGGTACTCCTGTTTTCACCACAATCCCAAAAACATGTGTCCAACAAAAGACCCACGCAGTGGTATACTTGACAATCACTGGGAAGGAGGAGATAAACTGAATGCACAAAGAAAAATACAAACAAGGACTAATGAGAAAAAAATAATAGAATAGTAATAGTACATCCATTGAAGGTCTGTTGTAAAATCCACAACCAGCGAGCCAAATTCCATGAGAAATGTGTGCAGTTGTATCTAGAGAAATTCCTGCTGTATATGGTACATCCGTCTCAACTAGCTTTACAAGTAGATTTTTGATAAAGTGCTGTTACCTGCAATTGGCTTTGATTCCCCATCAACCCTGAAGGCCCATCGACCTGGAACATTGATATTACTGGAGGTGTTCAGTTTCGTGATGGAGCTTCCACTGTTAGATCCAGGAATCACAAAGTAGTTACTGGAGTTCACTGTATCATAACCTGCCTGAAGAGAATAGACAAACAACATGTATAAGCTGTGAAAACAACAGTTGTAAATTATTTTCTTTCTTTTACCTCCACTTGATGCACCGTTGCAGCAATGCCAGCATAATTTATCAGAATGAAAGAATAGTTACCACCTGAGATTAAAACCACCTGAAATGATGTGTCCTGCAAGGATTGAAAAGATAATATTTTGATGTTCCCTTTCAGACGAGACACAGACTAATGTTGATGTCTCGACTATGGGAGGAGCCCGAGCCTGGGAGGGGTGGGACCGAATCTATAACGGGCAAATTGATTTGCAAGTGTAGATGATTAAACAATTAATCAGCTGCGCTATAAGAGCAGAGCGTAGCTCTACACTCATTCTGCTTTCTTCCTCAGAGCGAATAGTGGTTCCTTTGCATTAGACACTAACACACACTGAAATATCAGAAGGTTGCTTAACTCTGCGCTTGATGTGCTGCTGCTAGCCCAGATAGCTACGCCATCTTATTGCTGCACCTCTAATTCCCAACAAGAGCCTGTCAGTGTTCACAGCATTTTGTCTTATTACGTCCGTTTTTCCAGACGATGGGCAAAATCTGTAATACTCCTGGCTGCGGTGGATTTATCTAGTCGAAGGACAGTCACGAGCGATGTGTGGAGTGTTTGGGCTTCAAACACGCCTGCATTGCTCTCGTGAGGCGTGAGTGTTTGCACTCTAACGCTCTGCCGAGCCGCACACTGAGGTACAGGAGATCCTTCTTTGAGGAAGAGGACGCCGAGGCCTCGGCTTCTGGCGCTCCGCTTACTTAGCTGGCTAATCCGAGGCCAGGTTTAGAGGTGCCTTTGAATCGGTTCCTTCGCGACTGGATGATTGGTTCTTTGGCAAGCGCCGGGATGCTCCTCCCCGCCCACCACCAGTACCATTCTTCCTGGAGGTGTATGACGAGCTAACGAAATTCTGGCAGGCTCCCCTGTCTGCGAGGGTCCGTAGCTCCTCTCCCTTCGCCACTCTGGCGCAGGCTGAAGCAAGGAGTTCCGCGAGTGGAGCAAGCTGTTGAGGTGCACTTGTGATGCCGCTTGGCGATCGCGCCCAGGTGTCCCCTCCAAAGCCAGTAAGTTCTCGTCAGACCTGATGACAAAGGCTTACTCGGCGGCAGGTCAAGCTGCAGCAATTTCCTTCTTCCACCTTCGGGTCGAGGGGAAGAAGGAAGCAGCCTGTAAGCAGCCTGACAGTGCCTGACTGTGAGATTTCTCTACTGGGCCATACGGCTACGTCCCTCTAGGCCCTCTTGGGACCTCTCTATCGCCCTTAGAGGGCTGAGGATGTCCCCGTTTGAGCCCTTGGCCCTCGCAGACCTGCACGCCTTCTCCCTCAAGACGGCACTTTTGCTGGCTCGCTCAAGACGGTTGGAGATCTCCAGGCCCTGTCCGCTGACGAAACCTGCCTGGAGTTCGGCCCTGAGGATTCTCTGGTGCGAATCAGACCCAGGCCCGGATTCATTCCCAAGGTCCTGTCGGTCCCCTTCCAGTACCAGACGGTGACACTGCAGGCCCTGCCCCGGGAGGAGGCAGACCCAGCCCAGGGTACTCTCTGTCCAGTCCGTACCCTTGGGCTCTATCTGGACAGAACCCGGGAGTTTCGTAACTATCGGCAGCTCTTCGTATGCTACCCTGGCCAGCGGAAGGGGTACGCTGTGTCCAAGCAGAGGATAGCTCACTAGATTGTGGAGGCTATCCAGCTGGCTTACCAGGCGAGTGATGTACCCTGCCATCTGACTAGGCTGAGGGCCCATTCCACCCGCGGCATCACCGCCTCGTGGGCTTTGGCTAAGGGGGTCTCACTCACCGAAATATGTAGAGCTGCGGGCTGGTCGACACCCCTTATCTTCATCAGGCATTACTGCCTTGACTTAGGCGCTGTGCCTTCTATGGTGCTGAGTGGTGGCAGTAACCCATAGGCCCTAAGCACCACTAAGACCCCGGGTCAAGGATGTGCTGCGCCTGCAGGTTCCTAGTCCTGCGGGAAGGAACCTTTTTCATGTCCCCCGAATGGTGGATCGGTAAACCCCCCCCCCCCCACACACACACACACACTTGGCATCTGGCTGAAGCGGAGCAACCTGTAGTAAGGTTTGCCGCCGGGCCTGATCCATACAGAACTCAGGCCGGACTTGCGGACCCCCCCTATCTGGGTTGAGAACAATTGCTATCTGTTTTAGACCCCTGTTAAAGCCGGCGGAACAATCTCTGCTTGCTGGAAACCCTCTTCAGGTCTCCATCCAAGTCTCTGCGCGCCCCTGTTCCACATCAGGGGCACACTCCTTCTGGTTGCCATGCAACTTACCCCGCTAATATACTATGTCCGGGCTAAGGGGCAGAAGGAGTTCCCGGTCAGGCGAGTGCCTGACACCTAACCTTCACAGCTTAGAGTCGGCCTGGCTGGAGGAATGAGGCATGGCCCTTCAAAGGGGTTCCCATAGTCGAGACATTGACATTAGTCTGTGTCTCAACTGAAAGGGAACCTCTAGGTTACTTTTGTAACCCCCTTCCCTGAAGGAGGGAACGCAGACATCCCTTGGCCATGTACCTCAAGTCGCTGGTCTGAGGTGCCGTGGAGGTAAGTGGGTTCGGCTCCTCGGAAGAAAGCTGAATGAGTGTAGAGCTACGCTCTTCTCTTTTAGAGCACCTGATTAATTGTTTAATCATCTACACACCGCAAATCAATTTGCCTGATATAGATTCGGTCCCACCCCACCCAGGATCGGGCTCCTCCCATAGTCGAGACATCAACATTAGTCTGCGTTCCCTCCTTCAGGGAACGGGGGTTACGAAAGTAACCTAGACGTTAGTTATGTGTAACCGATCAGAATCTTCTTTAACTGAGAAAATAAATTAATTTCACACTCACTGTGCTCGTCTTATCGTAGTAAGCAACATTATTCCATGATGCAGTGAAGACCCAAGAGGCATTAAAGTTCAGATTTGAAAAATTTGAGAAACTGTTTATATCCTGAGTGGCTCTTTGCAGAATGCTTCCACTTGTATACTGGCGATAATAAATCTGGCCCTTTGCCCTGTTATCAAGATCTGTCCATAATCCAGCGATTATATCTTGATTCTTGAATCCAGGAAATGAGTCAGGAATGAATTTAGATGAAGACTGGCTGAAGGTGAGGAATCCGTTGTTATTCACCTGAAACATGAGAAACCGTTTCAGAAAAACAGTTACAGGATTTACAGCAGAGTTTAAAAGCATCCTGAGCCATGTTAAGAGTCAAGAAACTTACATAAATCTGCTGGTATTTGTTTCCAAAGAATAGAAATGGAGTGGTGAGATCAACACGAGGTGAGCTTCCATCATCAGAAGGAGCATTTATTGTGCTTTCTGCAGTTGAATCATATGAGTAGAATATTGCTGGTTCTATAGAGAGATTAGGTTAAAGGTCATAAGGGACGAATGAGGCAAACTCCTTAAATAAAACATGTATTATTTATTTGCTCATAATAAAACACTACTTACCAGTCAAGGTTGTTACTGAATTGACTTCTGCAAAAAGTAAAAAATAGAAATGATGACATTTAGGAAAAATATCTGTATCTACAAAGATATACAGTTATCAGCAAAACTAATAATATTACTGCTGTCATTAATGCTGTTAATTCTCTAAAATGTAAAAAAAAACTATTCTTTCACTTCTTAATGCTCTTAATGCTTGAACTTTCAACTTTGAAGTGTGAGGGAAATATTACATTATCCTGTTAACATTGAAGACTCGAGAGACGGGATTGTAATGAACAGAAAGGAAAACAGGTTTATTATACATTGATAGTTGTACAGGAAAATACTGTCCTTATGGGGGCTAGGTAAGGGAGAAGGGTGGGTGTGGGACTGCTGCAACAGCTGGCATTTTCCAGCTGCCGTGATAGGCACCTGTACTCATGGCCTGCTAAGATTGCAGCAGTTGGGAGAAGCATGGGGAGGCATAGAGTCCTTGAAGAAGTAACGCAAAGCGTCTAGTTATCTCGCTCTCTCCTGGGAGTGTTTTGACTCTGTGATGGCCTTCGAGGCCAACTTCAGGAGGTGTGGGAAAGAAAATGGGAGAAAGTAGATTTGGGTCAAAAACTGTAAATTTGCTCAGATTTTTACTCTCCATCACTGGTCTCCATTTTCAACATTCGTTGTGTAGCTGTCAGCCTTTCCCCGATGATATCCAGTTTGTGATCACAGACTACAGAGTGAGTTCTGATAGATTTCAGCCCAGTCAACATTTCATTCCAGCCGGTCAGCTTAGTGGGTTGTTGAGCACTGACTAGTGAAAATATTTACACTTTTTACTGAAATGCCTTTGAAAGAAAAAAATACTGTATATGGGGACACACAGTTCTTAACCAAGAAATTTTTTATCAAAGTTGTTTTGCATGGAAATACCTATAAAAGAAGCATACAAGTCTATGTAGTATTTAAAATGTCAGTAATTTATGTAAAAACACCCTCAAGAATTGAAATCAGGTTTGCCCAATGTGTGCATGAATATTTTAGCCACTGCATTTGCTTGAGGTCATAGTAGAGTTATTTTCATGTATTTTAATCCCATACATTCAGCAAATAGTTTGAACACGTTTCTATTGACGACAGGGATTTGAGTGAACGTGGTTTTCATTTATTCTTCTTTTGTTGACGCAGAAGCACTGTCCTTTTTCAAAACTTTGGGTATTCCGAACATGGACAAAACACCCTCTAGAACTGGAATCAGGGTTGATGTAGATGTACTCTGCAGAATTTTGACAACATGGTATAGATTGTAAGGCAGTGTTTATTAATTGACGCAGAAGCATGGTGTGTCCTGGGGCCTGTTGTCCATTTTCAATTCTTTGGTTATTCCGAACATGGACAAAACATGCAGGATTTTGATAACAGGGTGTTGAGTGTAATCATTTATGATGACCATTAGAACTGGAAGTCCCAGACTTTTGTTGGGAATTTTAAGCATCCTTTTTTGTTTTTGTGCTGACTGTGTGGGTGAGGATCTTGCAATTAAAAAAAAGCAGTAAACTTGATTGACCAGTTCTCACATTACCACTGTGCGATGTGTTGAATGCAGAGAAGAGCCGCCATGCTAGTGCCAGGATTGTGTGAAATGTACTCACCTTCTCAGCAACAAAGGGAAAAAAACTTGATCTCTTCCTAAGATGGGAACACGTTTCCTTAAAGTGGCTTGGGCATTTTTATTGTTATTTGTAAACATGTGTATTTACAATGTTTTTTTATTATTATTTTGTATTATTCAGCTAAAAAGGGAAGCAGATCCAGTATCCTCTAACAAACAAAGCAGGAATCAAAAAAACCTAGCATGTTGTGAATGAGGAAGAAAATACTTGTTTCATCTAGGAGACCAGGGATTCTCTGCTAATAAGATGAGTTAAATTGAAATCTATGAGTCTAAAAAAAAGGTATTTATAGCTCCTGACCAATTCGATTTGTTTCCCTTGAAGTGTTTTTGTTACAGGCATGTTATCTTGTACCTTACACTTTGGTGAAAATGCCATGACTTTTGTTTTTTTCTGCATTTAAAACCAAGTTCAGTGGTTGCTGTCTGAACAGTGTTAAAAGCAGACTGTAAACTCAAAAGCTTGTGCAAAAGAATACCAACAGTGAATGACAATGTTATCAGCATAAAACTCATTAATGAGGTTAGACAGATTACAACATATTACTAATTTAAATGAAAAATAAAATTGGTCCCAAAACTGACCCTTGTTGCACTCCCTTTTTGAGTGTTGATAAAGAACGGGCCATTTATACACACAGGGATTTTATTGTCAGATGCCTTTGACAGGTCAATAGACAGAACTACACAGTGTTGCTTGCAGTCCGGATCATGTAGAAGATCATTTAAAACTTTTAAGATGGCTGTGATGGTGATGTTCTTTTTTCTAAAGCCGGACTGAATGTCTAAAAATGATTCTTAAAGATTTTTGATCAAATGCATAATTTTGAAATTGGCCCGTAATTATTTAAATCTAAAGGGTCACCTCCTCTGAATCAAAAATCCAAACATGGATGTTCCAGAACAAAAAAAAACAAGTTTGTTTCTTTTAAAAACATTACCATTGTAACATCACAGCCAGACATGACAAGTGCCAATTTCTCTCCGCTGGAAGTGATGCACTATCCACGAAGCAACTCCTTCTCTCGTGATAGCCGAAAACAAACAGTCAGACAGAGGGAAAGGCAGAGCACTTACATGTGAAGTATATCTGGCGGCCTGTAATCTGGCACAACACTGGTGTCATGACACGTTAAGCCGGGTTCAGACTGCACGAATGTCACAGCAGTTGTGTTGCAGATGCTTTCACATTGAAGGTCTATGTGGAACAGCATTTAGTCGTGCTAAATTCAAACAGCATGAGAGATTGACGACAGAGGATTTCACATGGCACGACTTTAAACCGAAATTTGAACGAAAAGAAGCCCCATTTGAACCAAAACTACTGTTTAGACATGCCATCTATACCCTTGTAACCCCTACACATCAAGTGTCCATTGATGTAGCTTTATGAGACGTTTTGAAGTTGCTCGTAATGAATCACTCTAATCTCCCTAACATCTACAGTGAGCATCACTTTGCATAAACATCATAAATATGCAAATCCGTAACAAATAGGTGAGTAACTGGGGGAGTAGTTACATAGTTTTCCAAACTAAAATCTCAGCTTCTTTCCAGAATAAACCTGTATCCAGAATAAACAATTAGATTAATTTTCATTTTATATTTGTTATAGTATATTTTCAGTCATTAAATGGCAAGAAGAAAAAAATAGCATTGATGAAAGCAACACATTAGGTAATAGTTTGAAACGTAACCTGGTTATTAAATGCTACTGTTAGTTAAGCGTCTGAACAGAAATCAATTTATCTCTGATAATAACACTTTCCCCTGTCATTAATGAAATGTGACCAAATCTTGTAATTGTGAGCACTAGAAATGACCCACTGGGACTAAAAACTAGCTCTTATTAAACTGCATTATAAGACACAAAGATTTTGAACACACAAATCACCACAAATCTATTTGAACATTTGTATTCTTCCTTATTTATTTGTATTCTAGCATTTTATTTAATAAATGACATAACATTGTAAATATTTGCACAGTTAGTGTTACTTAACAATACATTTGTCAAATATTTTTAAATTGAACTGAATTAATTAGTCTTTTAAGTATTGATTACATGCAGCCACTTAATATATTGCTGTAAATATATATACAATTATATATATATATATTGCTGTTATACGTTAAGATCTTTGCTTCCCCAAAAAATTATGAAACCGGACCTCTTCCATTTTTAGTTCAATACCCCTGCTCTAGGTGCTTTGCTTATGAGGATGCAATATCCCACGTTAACCCATCATACTTGTTTGGGATCAGAAAAGAAAAAGATTGCTCTGCTTATTGTGTGGAAACTCACAGGAGATAAACGGGTAGATATAAAAAGGGGGAAGGGGGGCACAGTGATCAAAAAGCATTTTGATGCTATAAACTGGTGTGACCGAGCGGCAGGGCAGTAAGACCAAAGATGGACAAGTCACTCAAGGCAAGTTTATGTTTGTTTATTTCAGTGTAGTAAGAGAGTTCACTCAATGGAGAGAGACACAAGGCATGCTATCAATTTCATTAACTCAATATATTTAATTAAGAGATCAGTATTTAAAAAGCTTCAGCTTAAGCACATCAGCAATAAGCAGAAAAACTGTAAATGGTAATTTTAATATTTGTTCATCACACAACAGCAAAATACGGGTTACTCAAGCAGACTGGCAAAGACACGGTTCACAATCATATGCAAAATCAATTCATTCAGAAAGTAAGAAACAACCCAAAGTACATAAGCAACACTATCTAATAATATACCGAAACATTACATTAGCATTAGTGAAGAGAAAGAGAGAGAGATTTGGATAAGAGGGTGCAGTTAAATGAGTATCCCTTACACCACCACATGCACGCAGAGAAGGTTTCACCCCAAGTCACAACATTTGGTGAGCACAGCACATTACACCTCCCATAGACTCCACACCTATTCCTCAATCTGAAGTGGCTCTGTGCCTGAAGAAAAACAAAAGGCAGGAAGATAAAGTTAAGTTTAAGTTAAGATAAACATTCATTCACAGAATCAACACGGGCGAGAAACACCGGAGGGACTCATATGGCGTTCTTAAATACAGGGCCTCACCTTCCGATTGAGGAAAGTGGTGTCTTCTAGGCTTCAGGTAGGGTAAGAAAGGCTAGATGGACTAGAGTGCTGCATTTAAGCCCAATTTTCAAGTCATTGCACACATGCGGGCTGGGCTTCGGGCTTGTTTTAGTTGTTTTATATATATACTGTATTCGCAGTTATTAATTTAAAACAAGCGATAAGAACTAGATGATGGTAAACAAATATCGAAAGACATTTCACCTATCATGAGCATTGGCATGCACACCTGAACACACAGGTTTAACTCGCCCACGATTCACTTCACGTGCAGAAAATGGAGAACATACAGTGTAGAATCGCCAATGGTGAATTCAGAACTCAGAAAAAAACAAAAGGAAAGGAAACTTCTGGTCTGTTTTTGAAGTAGTGACAACATTAAATAACGAGCCGACTGGTTATGTACAAAGATTATTCGGCCGGGGTTTACCCATTTTAGGAGTCTTTTGGAATTGTTATATTCTTTACTAAACTTCATTATATGCTAACTGTTGACTAAGGGACAATACGCTGTTATTCTTAGTCTTTGTACTTGTTTAGATTTGTTTAAAATGTTTACATGTTGCACTTTAAAAATATAAAAAATATATAATAAATACAAAAAATGGTAATAAACTGAAACGTTGATGTTTTTGTTTTTTATTTTAGTTATTATATTATCATATTTTTTAATCTTTGGGTTTTATTGCAAGCAACCCAAGTTTCGATTTGAGAAGCTAAATTGTTGAAATAGTCAGCTGTCGGCTGCTGTAGCTGCTTGGTATTATAATTTATATTTTATTATTCTTCTTATTATCATTATTATTATTAGTAGTAGTAGTATTTGTTGAGATTATACATATTAAAACTGCCTTTTAATAATAAACGCTAAGAAGATTTTATACATTTTCTTATCTTTTTGATTATAAACGTTTAAACAGACAGCTATTTGCTTAAAGTTATTATTTATTTATTAAGTTTTTTTTTAATCTTTGGATTTTGCCGCAAGCAAGCACAGTTTTGATTCGAGAGTTTAGGTTGATTAAACGTAGTCAGCTCCCCATCGGCCGCTAGCCGCTCTTTCATCTTTTAAAAACAAGCAAACAAAAACTTTTATTTATCAAACAAAAAGTGCTCCAAACATTTTTAGAATTAATAAAGAAAGAAAAACAAAATATCATTTAGCCACTAAAACCACAGTGAAGGATTTTTATCGCAATAAGATGTGTGCGGCTAGGGCCTAAATTTGAAGCCCGTGCAGGGCTCTAAAATGGACTGTCCGAAAGGACTGGGGATTTTGAAATTCGGGAACTTTGAAGCAATGTATTAGGTCTGGTGCTAGAGGTGATATCCATAACATTGCTATTAGTTGAAGTATTGAGGTTGAGTCTGTTACTATTTAGGCTACCCTGAGCACTGATGACAGTTTGCAGAAGATGACTGGCATCATCCATAATAACTTTTTTAATGACCCCCTCTGTCACTGTCCAGATTACCAGGGTCCCAGCCTTCGCAGAAAGTACAGGCGGCTCTGGGTCCTCTTATACAGGGGATTAGTATAGCATGTCCTACTTATTGTCCTGCCACAACCAATGGTTATTGTAGTTGCCTACAATCGGCACCTCATCATCCCTGATGATCACTGGCCGTGGTAGTGGGCTGAACTTGCTGAAGACAATGACCAGCTCCTTGGTCTTTAAGGCAATAAGCTGGAGATGGTTCATCTGACTCCAGATGACAAAGTTACTGATTAGAGTCCTGTACTCATCCTCTCTCTGATCCCTGATACACCCCATGATGGCTGTGTCATCTGTAAACTTCTGGATGTGACAGAGTTCCACAGAAAGTGGCAAAGCAGAGCACTGATTGGAGCGAGGGAGGTTTTAGTGTAACAAGTTTAAGAGTTTGTGGGAGGAGAATGGGTCTGCAATATACCCTTTTTAAGTACAATTTGAATACATTTTTTAAAGTGTTTTGAGGAGACAGAAAATAAGAGGTTATTAAAAGAAACTGTTTTTAATCAATATTGCATTTTCTTATTTATATAAGGTGCTGTGTAGAGAGTATCGAGGAATTCTAACATTAATTATTTTAAATTAAATTATAATCACCATCAAAAATTTATACTGTTTCATTCTCAATCATTTTTGTTGTTCTTTACCAAATTCATTTACATTATGGTTTTATCTTCTGCAGTTTTCTCAACTTCATCTGGATGTTGTCTGGCAGACCCTTCTTAATCAGATTCTGTCTCACCTGAAAAAAACATCCACCAACAGAGTAGTTTTAAGCATTGTCTTTTAGTAATGAATAGAGATTGAAGATTAAGAACCTTACTTTCTCTAAAATGTCCTCATGCCCCATGTTCGTTATGTCCAAATATGAGATGAGTTTCATTTGAAGTCCAATGGTATTCTCTGAGAGAAAAACATACAGATACATAATAAATACAAAACAGTAATGATAGCTTTAAGGAAAGAAGGATCCCCTTTAAATGTCAAAAAAATGCAAAAAAGACACAGTCTTCATGTTGGACTGCGGCAATAACCCTTTTCTGTTATTATTTTTGGAAACCGCTGATGCCGTCACTTGCAGACACTGAGAAAATCTGTTGCCATGGCAATTGTTTAAAGCTAAAACCAGCAACACTAGTTAATCTCAACCCAAAGTTTGTATGATGTTTGATTTATATATATATATAATTGCTAAAAGCTTAGTGCTTGAGATACAATTTCATCATCACAGAAGGGGGACTATAGCACAAAATATCCATTGCCTCCATTAATAAAGCTGCGGACTGACTTGACTGCCGGTCCAGATCCAGACCATGGTTCTCACTGTGCTTGTGTGGGTTTCCTGGGTACGCCAGTGTCCACCACATAATTAAATACATGTCAGTTTTTAATTAAAAACTCAAACATTCCCTTTTTCTGTGATGGACTGGCGACCTGTTCAGGGTGTAAGGTATGAGACACAGGATTCAAAGAACAATTCAATTAAAACCTTTTTCACATGAGATGGCTAGAAACCAGACCAGAGTGAAATTTCAAGAGTTTGGCTTGAAGTTAAGATCCCGTTAGAGATAACAATTCAGAACTCTGGACAGCCATAATGTAGCAGAGTGGGTAGCACAAGATGACTGTCAATGTCCCTCCGTTGGGGGCCCTACAGAAAGGGGTATGATTAATGCTAAGAAAGGTGAAGGATATGCTAGAGATTTGTATGGAGGATATGCTAGAGATATTCTCGTATCTCAAACAATCCGCCTAATCCGTGCAACGGCTCTCAAAAAAAACAGTATACGGAGATGAAAACGTTTCTTCAATCCTTAAATCTACACATTGTTAATGTAATAAATGATAATAAAACAGAAAAAAACACAAGCAAAATACGTAATATGTAAACCTTACCTTGAGTGAAGCGATGTGTCGGAGGAGGTGGAACGGATGGCAGAAAACATACAGCACTACGTATGAAAGTTGACTTTCTCGAGATATTTCACAAATTACAGACACCAACACGGTTTCAAGCACAAGCGCAGACAGATGGAGAGACGCTTCTGAGAATGCGTCACAGGGTTTCTCCAAGTTGCGCTACAGAACAGCACTTTCCACGTTATAAATGTTATTTCTTTTACGACACCTTGACTCTAACATTTGTTATAGCACATTATTGGTAATCTATTCATAATGTTTAGCTCGATTTAAAACTGATTTTAAGTGTTTTAAGGCGTACCCTTTAAAGCTCACTTTCTGCAATGGGGGGATGGAGCGCCAGGACCCGGAAGCGCAGCACGACATCTGACTTAACAAGCGGATAATAGAGCAGAATTGTTGGTGTTTCTTCATATCTCAATTTTTTTCGCATCTTGAAGCAAAAAATTTCCTGTGAGACCTCTTTTATCTCGAACATTTCGTAACTCGAAGCATTCGCATCTCGGGGTACCACTGTAATTGTTAAAAAAAGCTTCTATAACAAACATTACAATTTTCTTTAGGAAAATTATCAAATATATTATCAAGCATATTTTATCAGCACTACGTATGAAAGTTAACTTTCCAAACTGAAATCTCCGAATCGATTCTTAATGCACATGCTTCACATAAGAGAATATGAATATTCACATCTAGTTAAAATAAAAGTAGTTTAAAATAAACAACTGTGTGTCCCCTATTATTAATGTAGATGTGTATTTCAGAAAAATAAACTTAAGTAGGTGAGGTTCAGTTACCAGCATTTATAACAAAATATGAATCCCAACATTTTACATGAAATATTTATAGCTATTCGATAATATACTCGAAACCATAAAAATAAGAATTGACTCAAATTGCCAAATTGGTCATAATACCCAGCCCCAACAATTTGCTATCCTACATCAACAATGGGTCTCCCAGAAAAGGTATCAAAGCAGATTGGGGTTTAAGTCATGCCTCTCAAGCACTTTTGAAGAAGCACAAGGAAACGGGCAACGTTGAGCATTCCACAACCAACCAAATTCTTTTAAAAAATGTATCTACAGAAATATCTGCTGTATTGTACATACTTTACGACTACCTTTACAAAATGATAACATTCTGAAAAAGTGCTGTTACCTGCAATTGGCTTTGATTCCCCATCAACCCTGAAGGCCCATCGCCCTGGAACATTGACATTACTGGAGGTGTTCAGTTTCGTGATGGAGCTTCCATTGTTAGATCCAGGAATCACAAAGTAGTTACTGGAGTTCACTGTGTCGTAACCTGCCTGAAGAGAATAGAAAAACAACATGTATAAGCTGTGAAAACAACAGTTGGTTGTAAATTATTTTCTTTCTTTTACCTCCACTGGATGCTCTGTAGCAGCAATGCCAGCATAATTCATCAGAATGAACGAATAGTTACCACCTGAGATTAAAACCACCTGAAATGATGTTTCCTGCAAGGATTGAAAAGTTATCCACGTTATTGCCTGTATATTGTCTTTTATTTGATGTCAGTTTTGTATTGAGAAAATAAAACAATTAAGATTAGATTTAGTCTTAGTCTTTTGGACTAAAATGCTTAGTAGTTTTAGTAAAATTTTAGTCACTTCTATATGTGATAGTTTTAGTCAACAAAAACTCAAAAAGGCTTTAGTCTAGTTTTAGTAAAAAAAAAAAGAAGTATAGTCTTTAAACAAATTAATTTAGGTCAGTAAGTATTGAAGTACTGCTGGGCAGTGTCACACATAACTTGTGAAAATAGCAGCAGATCTAAAAGTTCAATACATTGTGAGCTTGCAGATCAGCTATTTTCACCAATAATTAAATGCGTAGGCTATACGATATGTTAACAGCACTTGTAATATCCTTGTGGTGAGTCTTCAGGTGCCACTTACGGTTGGTCTTATTTTTTTAATCTAGTTTGTGGCCACATTTGTCACCGTCTTGCTTTACAATTCACTCTGTTTTATAATCTGTTGGGTTATATTTAAAATACACCCATATGTTGTCTCTACGTTTGCGACCACCAAGCCCCTGTGTTGAAATTGCCACCATTGTGGTCTATTGTCTGTGATGAGTGAAAACAGAGTGACGTGTAGAGCACGTTGTACGCTGCATACCAGGTGATGGGCGTGACCAAACAAGGATAGAATTAGAGGATGACACGGGAGTGGATTTTCACTCCTGTCCCATCCTAGTGCCAGAGGAAAAAATCCTATCCCATCCTAATCCTAGACCAGAGTAATAAATGAATCCTGTCCTGTCCCACTCCTGTATAACTGACTCCTGGTCCCATCACACTCCCACTCAAAAATACTCCCAATCCCATCCAACTCCTGCCAGCTTACAAATACCTTTTGTCGTTTGGAAAGGAATGCAGTTTAGACATTGGTCACACCATGTCCATCCCACTTGAATTAACCAAAAGCCAAGAAAATAGTGTTTATTATTTTTTTCAGCCCTTTTTCTTTTAAGAGGAAAATAAACTTTCAAACTCTGGGAAATATTTTTTTATGTTTTAAATGCTCAGAAGAGTTAAAAAGGATTTGAATATTTCAACCAGTTTCTCTTATAAACAACTATAAATGAACAGCAACAAGATCTTTGAGATTACAGAAATTAACCTTAACCTATTGTGCATCAACTCGAAAAGATCCGGGTTTGTTTTTTTCAGCTGTGGAATATTGTAGAGTAGTTCCTGTCCAGCTGAAGACAGAACCCAACCTTGCCACAGGAGGTTTCCTCTTAATCAGAAAAATCTCAATAAATATAAACATATTATATAATATTAGATTAGAGTTGTCCAAATGAAACCCTTGTGTTTCTATACAAAAATTAGCAAAAGAATAAATTAAACAATATGTTGTTGGAATGAGCAATGAGCAGTTTTAAAGCAATATTATATAATGTCGAAAATGACGAAAACATTATTGTTGGGAATATTCCCTGTGTTTAAAAACTTTTATTACATATGACTAGGATTGAGACGGTGACAGGCCCCCTGCTGTTGCTGTTTGTGTTTCAAAAAACTCACAGGGCCCTTGATGATCGTATAAGAATCTTCTTTCACTATTTACGAGTGTTTTGGCACTGAAATCTAACAATTTAGTGTGCTAAAAATGACAGAAGAATGCGAGGAAATAAGGAAAAAAAGACGCATGTGCGTGAATGCGGAAGAAGAATCACGGACAGAACACGGTAAAAACAGTACAGTCTAACTCTAATAAACCTATTACTACTACAAAGACAATGCTTATACTATTATATACAGTATTAATATTGTATTTACTATGAATAAATATATGTACTATGAATGGATTATATTTAAATTCGCTAAAGTGTTTGCTAAAGCGATCACAGAAAATCAATCACTCATCTGTCACTGCTCTCCGGGCGAAAGGTCTCTTTCTCTTTTTTTGTTTGTCGTCGGTGACAGCTTCAGTGTTAAATGGTTCACTGCTGTTGAAAGTCAAAAATGTTCTTTTGACTTTCGTGTTTTGACACGTAGAAAGATTTACAAAACTCGACGCATCTCGCTTGGATTGCTTAACCCAGACAATTCAAATCTATTAATGGTGTTCCCGCTCCTGCCCACCCCCATTGATTTTTATTCCCTTCCCATCCCAATCACGGGATTAATAACAAAAGTTTATCCCATTCCACGGGAATCACAGGACACACGAGAAATTCCGACAAATGTCATCCTCTAGATCACGTGTGTCAAACTAAAGGCCGGCTGGCCAGATGTGGGCCGCCATGTAATCTAATGTGGTCCGCGAGAGCTTAAAAATTTTGAGTGTCTAAAAAACAAAACGAAAAAGAAGAAAAACTACAATTCCCACAATGACTTTAGCCTAGGGTAGTCGCAACGGTGTGTCCGCATCCATACTCACGAATGAAACTGCAGAGCTTCCAACTCTCACACATTGAACATAAGACTCACGCATTTGAGTGATAAAAGGTGATGTTACGAGGCGGTTGTCAAAGAGTACAATCTGCATCGACATTTTGACACCAAACACGGAGCTACGAATTGAAAGGCAAGCTGCAGTCACAGAAAAGTTTGTTTACAAAATCCACAGCCAAAAATGAGGCCATAGTGAAAGCTAGCTTCATTGTGGCTTAAGAAATTGCTCACGCTTCCAAATCTTTTTCAGGGGGAGCGTTTTTGAAGCCGAAGGTCTGTGAGCAAGTGTGTCCCGACCAGTTACAGACTTTTAAAAATCAGTTTATCAAGAAAAACCATCGTGGACCGAGTGAAGAAACTTGCTGAAAATCTTAAAACATAGCTGGCTGAGGAGACACGCAGCTACACAGCTTTTTCATTATGCTATTTTTCTTTTTTCACTTGGACAGTTTGTTCCTTCATTAATGGAGTTATGTGGGTTTTCATAAGCTGACAAAAAAGGATTTATATTAGAACAGCAAGCATACAATTGTTTCTATGCAACTGAATTGTCACTTGATTAAGTTATAAATAATGAATTATTGAACATTAAGGAGTAGTTAAATTTATTTTACATTACATTCGATTACATTGTTTTACATTTATAAGTTACATCTGGCCCTTTGAGGACAGCCATTATGCTAATGTGGCCAACAGATACTTTTTAGGTTTTACGTGATACGCACATTAAGCAGAAACGTCATGCATTTTAAACATCTGACAGACCACCCACTAACATTTACGTCCATTCTCGTCTCGTCAACGAAAACTCACACAAGTCTCGTCATGTTTTAGTCATCAAAGAGCAGTGTTTATCTCGTCACTGTCTCGTTAACGTTATGAAAAAAAGTGTCGTCAACGAAATGATTTCGTCATCATCATCGTTGACGAAAACATTACTGGATTAAACTCACTGTGCTTGTAGGACTGTAGTAAGCAACTTTATTCCATGTTGCAGTGAAGACCCAAGAGGCATTAAAGTTCAGATTTGAGAAATAACTGTTTATATCCTGAGTGGCTTTTTGCAGAATGCTTCCATTTGTGTACTGGCGATAATAAATCTGGCCTTTTTCACGATTATCAAGGTCTGTCCATAATCCAGCGATTATATCTTGGTTCTTAAATGCAGGGAATGAGTCGGGATCGTATTGAGATGAAGACTGGCTGAAGGTGAGGAATCCGTTGTTATTCACCTGAAACGTGAGAAACCGTTTCAGAAAAACAGTCACAGGATTTACAGCAGAGTTTAAAAGCATCCTAAGCCATGTTAAGAGTCAAGAATCTTACATAAATCTGCTGGTGTTTGTTTCCAAAGAATAGAAATGGAGTGGGGAGCTGAACAGAAGATGAGCTTCCATCATCAGAAGGAGCATTTATTGTGTTTTCTACCATTGGCCCATACGAGTAGAATATTCCTGGTTCTAGAGAGAAATTACATTCAGGCTATATGTCACATAATTAAGAGAAAAATGTATTTACTTTACACTTATATATAACAATGATGGCTAAAAGAAACAATTTTGGGAACCCCTTGTCTAATATATAAAGCCATCAACAAAATGGAATTTAGCTGTATGGTTGGTCTCTTCAGTCATTCTTTGAGACAATCCCTGGGAGTGTCTGCCATGCATGCCTCATTTGGCACGTAATAAGATAATGACCATTCAAAGGATTTTTACTTCTGCATTTGGGTCCTAGTTTAATATCGTAACATACAACTTTTTTAGTTTCTGGTACAAAGATTGAGGAGATGCCAAAACTCTCAGTTTTGAGAGTTTGGTTTTTCAGGAGATTGTGGAGCCATGCCAGGGATGTTGCTCACATGAATGATTTCCTCACCCTCATCTCCACGTCAGGCAGGTGGCATTTTTCCAGGATGGTCTCAAACTAATTCAGCGAGATGAGTTGTGGGGTCATCGCATTCGAATTGGATAACATGAAAACATTGCACAAGTTTCTCTGCAAGTACGACTCTTAAGAATGAACTAAACTCTATCAGTAGCTTACATTCCAATGAAGTCTTCTTCAAGAACACCAACATCAGTGAGAATCCAATTGTCATGCTACATTGGACAATGAGCATAAAGCAGAAAGGACTTTGACGAATTCTCCCTTGCTCCCATACGTGCTTTGGTGTCTTAGCACAACTAGATGCTAATATTCATCCAAAAAAGTGACCAAAGCCTAACTGTTGAAAGTTGATGCAAACGTGAGAGGGAATAATTTCCCCAACATGGCGTTGACCCACACCTCAGGGAACTCAGAGGAGCTCCTCTTTAGCTCTGCCTTCTTCCAGGACTTCCACCATCTCTAATATACAGTATCAGAATCATTCAATGACCCTATGCATCTTTCTTTACTCTCATACCTTCCTCATCATTAAACAGGCAGGTTTTGCATTTGGCAAAATCCTTTCCTTCACCAGTTACCACTACTCTACGTATCTCAGATCAGTTGAAGCAAAGAGCTCCAATGTCAAGCAAACGTCAACCAAAAAGGTTCTATGGAGAGGTTTTGTCAGAAACTCCATGATCTTTATATTGCATGGACAATCAAAAATTGCCTATTGTGTCTGCAGAGACTCACCAAATATTGTGTTCCTCACACGCACACTGAAGCCTGAAGTGTTCTTTGCTGATCTTGAACCGTACTCTCTTTACTGAATTATTATGCAAATATATCATTTTTGAGTCCTAATTTTTGAGGCATATCATTAAACTTCAAGCCGCAAGATTTTAAATATTTTAAATCTAACCTAAAAACCAATCCCAAAACTGAATAATAATTGTATTTTGTACAGTTAAAAAAGCTTTTCAGTTGCAACGATTTTTTCATGCCATAATAAAAACATTACTCACCAGCCAAGGTTGTAAATGAACTAACCTCTGAAAAAGTAAAAAAAAATATATATGAGGAAACTGGTAAAGCACGGCTGTATGTAAACACATAGTAATCAGCAAAATTAAATATTATTTAAACCACACACTGTGCACGTCATACAAATTATCTGTATACATATTATTTGCGTGGTAAATATTGAAAATATATTCTGAGCAGAATCCATTTAACCAGAATTAAAATTGATTGTATGGAAAAGTGGTAAAATGAGAGCTTTAGTGGAACGTAAGCTTACCTGCACAGTATGCTGAACAGTAGGGGGTAGGTTGCACCAGCTCATAGACATAATAACCTCCGAGACATGCTTTGACTCTGATAGGAATTATTTCAGCATTACAGCAGATATTGTTCCAAAATACGCATGTTTTTCGATTGACCACTCCATCGGCAATGGTTGGGTGTCCGCCATCCAGGTGCAGAGAGACATAAGACCCACAGTGATAAACGGGAATGCATTGTTCTGTCATCTGAGCATTCTGACCATCGAGGAGGAAGCGATACCAGCCCACAAAGTTGAAGTTATAATCACAATTCAGATAAGGGTAAAAAGTTGTGTTGTAAACGGATCTCCAAGATTGGTCCAGGATAGTGTAACTGTAGCACGGATCAAAAGGGGAAGCTGTGAAAAAATAAGAAAAAGTATTTCAACACACAGGTCAGAGGCAAAGATTAACAGTAAATGGTCATCAATGGTCATTTTAGCCTAAATCAAATGGATTGCAAAATAGCACAGAGCGTTTCATTTTGAGAGTTCCTTCATTTATTCAATTAATATAGCATGCCAATGATGAGCGTCAAGGTCACTTGCGTAACCCCCTGTTCCCTGATCCTCGAAGAGATCGACACATTGGAACTCTCCTGATGGTCCCAGATTACCCCAAACAGTTTTCAAAGGGCCAATGCGCACTCAATGTGTTTCTCAATTAATTTCTGCTTGGTATATAACCTCAGGAGGAGCCTACATTCATTCTGGGATTTTTCTAAGGAGCCGAACTCCCCACACTTACATCTGGCACCTCACACTTTACTGACCTCAAGGGAATGGCAAAGGGAAATATGTCTCCTTTGAGGAACGTGGTGTTACACAAGTCGCCTAGACATTCCCTTTCACTCATTCTTTATGATGCATTTGTTGAAATTGATTGACATATAGGTAATTCCCCTAAATGGCCATCCCCGAGCTCCTTCCATACAGACCAATGCTAACTGCAAAGGCCATAGTACCTGCATGGCAACTTCTTTCGCCCCAGGCCCGGGATATACCCCTATTATCACAGGGAGGTTACATTTTATAGAGGGCATAACCTTCAAGAGTATCAGAGCAACTCAAAAGGAGGGCACCTCTCAACCCGTAGAAGCTCTCCTTGGAAGAATCTGTTTGTTAGGTTGTGACTTTCAACCAATTTTCCTTTGACCGGAAGGAGGAAATCGTAGTAGTGTGGACGTTGAGGGGCGAAGAGGACAGTCCGTGATCAAACCCCTCCTGGAGGAAGGTTAACACAACACTGATTTGGCATATCCTTGGGTCTTCCTATAGGGATATGTAACAATCAATGAATCGACCCCATTTCCCAGCATAGCAAGTCCTTTTAAATGGCAGTAACACATGGTCCAAGGTCCCGACTACAGAGGGGGGTAGAGAAGCTCTCAGGGGAATAGGACTCGATTCTGTGACTAGGGACAAAAGTTCTGTGAACCTGGCTTAGTGAGGCGCCACCAGAAGCACTTTGCACCCGTTTCTTCCTGATCTATCACAGGATCTATGCTAGAAGACTCACTGGGGAAAACATGTACAGGCATTTCTTCCTTGGACAGCAGTGCAGTGCCCCAAGGCGTCTGTCCCCAGAGGAACCCGGGGCAGGATCTGACAATAGGAGTTGTCTCGGAAGGTGAACAGGACTACCTGAGCCTTGCCAAACTTCACCCATTTCTGCTGGAAAACCAGGGGATGGAGTTGCCAATCACCTTGGATGGGAGGAAACCTGTACAGCATGCCCATGTTTCGATTATCCACATTCCTTGTCACACACAACTGCCACCCCCACACCCCTCTCGATAGGGGGGAATGCTCCTTAACAGGGTAGGGAAGGCCGGCAACGAGGAACAAGGACCTTCAACAACACCTCTTTGTAGTATGCCATGTAACCATCGCCGGAAAGCACCGCTTCTACACCAATTGTCTCGGGTAGTGAGACAGACATGGACACACACACACACACACTGTTTGAAGCCAAACAGGAACATATATTACAAAGGTTAACTGTAATAAATGCTAAAATAAAGAATCCCTTGGTTCAGAGGAGGGATTTCCCAGTGATTGCCCTGTTTGGTCCAGTGGTGTTTGACTCTCTGGGCCAGAGGTGTGGGATCTGGGTATTGCTGAACTCCTAGGCGTCCCTCGTGTAGCAAGGTTCTTGCTGAGCCCAGTGACGCAACAAACCCTGTGATGGCACAGTTGAAGTGAAAGGTGGAGCAGCTCCTGGGGTTCGTGCAGCTCTGGATTTTGTTCAGGCCAGGGGAGTGGCTTTTCTATCCCAGTCGGCCGGCTTTGTTAGACTTTAAAAGTGCACTCCTTAACAAGCTATAACTAGCAATGCTGATCGATCCCGCACCCCTTCACACTATATATCACTTGACAATCTTTTTTGGGGTGAATTTAATAATGTTTTTTTGCACGAATTTGTTTGAGTTGCATTAACCTTTACATTTTTGCCAATGAAGGGAGTGGTTGCTTGAGTGACAGTTATTGATTGTTTTTATCTGATTTAAACCTTCAACCAATCTTTGCTATGCCCACATCCTGCCTGTGTATCCTTTGCCTATAGTTGATCCATTGGAAGTGATGCACTTCCAAGGAGTTAGAGGATTGGCAACTCTCAATTTGACTCAAAGTCACTCTGTTCAGGTGATAAAGAGTCAATGGTCCTTGGTGAGGAGAGGGTCAAGTTAATGCACAGAGATTGTGTGCACTCACTTAACACACAGAATCATCTCTCGAAACTGGACAGCGAGAAACATCAAATTGAAAAAGGGTCCGGTGATTGGGAGAGAGGAGAGAGTAAAGAGTCAAAGACAAAGTCATTTTAAACAAATATAAAACACAATGGCTAAGTGTATTCATCCACTGAACATCTGTGGGAAAACTCACAAGTTGTTTGGAACAGCCAGCGAGCCAAATTCCAAATTCTGCAATGTGTGCAGCTGTATCTAGAGGAATTGCAGCTGAACATAGTACATTCTTTACAACATTATAACATTTCCATAAAGTGCTGTTACCTGCAATTGGCTTTGGTCCCCCATCAACCCTGAAGGCCCATCGTCCTGGGACATTGACATTACTGGAGGAGTTGAGATTCGTGATGGAGCTTCCACTGTTTGATCCAGGAATCACAAAGTAGTAATTGGAGTTCACTGTATCATAACCTGCCTGAAGGGAAAATGAAAAATTTTTAAGTTGGAAAAACAACAGTTGGTAAATAGTTTTCTTTCTTTTCTTTTACCTCCACTGGATGATCTGTAGCAGCAATGCCAGCATAATTCATCAGAATGAATGAATAGTTACCGCCTGAGATTAAAACCACTTGAAATGATGTGTCCTGCAAGGATTGAAGAGGTATCAACATTTGTAATGTTGTGTATTGTGTTTTATGCCATGAATACTTGATTCTGATTGGCTGGCAGGTGTTAATTAATTTCAAATAAGCGCACAGGTCGTCCAGTTCAGTTTATTCACTCATGTGTATCAATGCGCTCATCCGCCATTTTACCGTGGAATGCTGCGTGGATCACCAGCTAAGCACCCCTTCAGCCCCCATCCCCCTGGCATACATAATCAATAATCCACAATCCAGTTGATTTACCTGCTTTGTGCTGTGATGCACATAAAAGGCATTCCGACATAGCATTAAATCAGACCCGGAAGTATCAGCTGCTCACGTCAATAAACCGTTTCTAAAATAATATATGTATAGTCTTGAACATTAAATTCGATTGTCATGTGATTACCGCGTTGTTTTCCTTCGTGTTCTAGCTATATGCTAATAACAAAATTACATGATATAAATTAAACATATCAGGCGCACAGCAGCTGTTAAAACTGTAAAATTATGGGCTTTGGTAAACGTATGGACATTTGGTGTAACAATTAAGAGGATCCACATCCCAAAATTAAAGAATCCATGACACTATTTGCTGTGTGTTGTAAAAGTGACTAAAATAACTTTAATTCAATTCATTTTTAACAGCCATGCATATTAATAATAATTTAATCATTTTTGTGTTGGCAAATGACCATGGCATAAACGGGATATTCCACACTCAGCTGTGCATTATTTATTTATAATGCACTTTACGTGTCGAGTGGTCATTCCCCCAGCGCGTCGTGCATATATAGAGATATAATACATGGCTCATTGAGGAATATAAACGATTAAATTTCACACTCACTGTGCTTGTCAGATTGTAGTAAGCAACTTTATTCCATGTTGCAGTGAAGACCCAAGAGGCATTAAAGGTCAGATTTGAGAAATAACTGTTTATATCCTGAGTGGCTCTTTGCAGAATGCTTCCATTTGTGTACTGGCGATAATAAACGAGGCCTTTTTCACGATTATCAAGGTCTGTCCATAATCCAGCAATTGTATCTTGATTCTTAAATGCAGGGAATGAGTCGGGATCGTATTGAGATGAAGACTGGCTGAAGGTGAGGAATCCGTTGTTATTCACCTGAAACGTGAGAAACCGTTTCAGAAAAACAGTATTTACAGCAGAGTTTAAAAGCATCCTAAGCCATGTTAAGAGTCAAGAATCTTACATAAATCTGCTGGTATTTGTTTCCAAAGAATAGAAATGGAGTGGGAGGCTGAACAGAAGATGAGCTTCCATCATCAGAAGGAGCATTTATTGAGCTTTCTGCAGTTGAAGCATACGAGTAGAATATTCCTGGTTCTAGAGAGAAATTACATTCAGGTTATATTTATTTTCACATAATTTAGAGTTTTTAATTATGTGCTAGAATCAGGGTAAAATTAAGAGTGGAGGTCTATTGGAGGACTCACATTATGTGAGATTAGAGTATGTTTCCCATGTATTTTCCAGGTTTACTGTTTTACAGAGCTGCTATCAGCAGTGTCTTCAGAGTTGAATTATTTATTTTATTATTGCTGTATTTTTTTTTTATTCACATTGTCAATACTGATCAGAATGTTTTGGAGAACTCAAGTCTTGCATGTACAATTACACAGGATCTAGGTGTCATCTTAGGTCTAAACATTTTAGAACTTCTTGATGATATCAGATTTGTATTTTCTTTATCTCTTAGCTCCACCATCAAATCCCCCGGGAGTTGTTTGGGAATGCCATATTTCAAATCCCAAGCACCACTGCTTGCTTTGTTGACTTTCTTGTTGATTTTGATTTGAGTGACCCATAGTGTTGCGAATAGACTCCTTCAGCAAAGGCTCTTAGTTCAATCTAATTGATAGTAAATTCCTAGAAGCAATCGTTGAGAATACTCTAGAGCAGGGGTGTCAAACTCATTTTCACCGAGGGCCACATTAGCATAATGGCTGTCCTCAAAGGGCCAGTTGTAACTTATAAATGTAAAACAATGTAATCGAATGTAATGTAAAATAAATTGAACTACTCCTTAATTTTACATAACTCATTATTTATAACTTATTCAAGTGACAATTCAGTTGCATAGAAACAATTGTCTGCTTGTTGTTCTAATATAAACCCTTTTGATTTTTGTCAGCTTATGAAAACCCACATAACTCCATTAATGAAGGATCAAACTGTCCAAGTGAATAAAGAAAAATGGCATTTTTGTAATTTGTTTAGTGAAAAAAAGAAAAAAAACCTCAGACTGAAGTCATAGGATATCGATCATCATGTTTTATTATTAGGCTCAAGAAACAGATCACAGATAAACTGTTAGCTCCGCCCATTTCACATCTTGAAAAGTATTTTAGCATGAGAAACCGGAGGTGTGGTGTGAGAGATCACTCAAATGCGTGAGTCTTACGTTCAATGTATGAGAAACGGCAGCTCTGCAGTTTCACTCGTGAGTATGGATGCGAACTAAGTACCGCTGCGGCTTCCATTTAAGGCATTGTGGGAAATGTAGTTTTTTTTTTGTTTCTTTAATTTTTAGACACTCTTTAGTGTCTCTCTTTAGACACTCTTTTCTTTAATTTTTAGAAACTTTTAAGCTCTCGTGGGCCACATTAGATTACATGGCAGGCCACATCTGGCCAGCGGGCCTTGAGTTTGACACATGTGCTCTAGAGCTCTGCAACCCTGCAGGGAGTACAGCTGCGAGTGAGAAGTGGACAAATTTGGATGAGTATATGCAGGTGCAGGTGGTATGATTGTGCAGATGTGAAAATATCTGTTCTCCTTTAAAATGTAAATATTTTTTTAAACAAACAATATTACAAAAACCAAAAGACCACACAGGGTTGGAAACAAGCTGAACAGACCTCATGCCAAAAGCCACAAAGCTCCAAAACCATGAAAAAAAACAAGAACCTATAACCTTTGGAAAGAGACACACTCAAAAAAAACCTTCTTATAGTGAACCAGCAACCCTGACTTTTAGATTTAAGCCAATTTTGCTCAGAGCTAGTTTTTTTCTGTAAAACAAGCAACCGCAAGTGGTCTGTAGGTTTGAATATTCATTTAATTATGAGTTTCATTCACAGCAAACAGTTTTCAGGAGTACACGCTCTGAGGTAGTCATGCACTAGTTAGATGTAAGCTAGTGCGGCCGATGAGTCCCTCCCAGTTCCCGACAATCACCATCTCCAGGAATGGATATAGATAACCACTCACTGGGGAATAACAAGAGCATTTAATGGTGAATTTATATATACAAGGTGAAACCTGGAGCTGACGACAGACAGTAGTAGGCCCTATGAATATCTATAATGACTAAATGGTAGGGGTGTAACGGTACGCTAAAATCGTATTCGGTTCGGTACAGTGTCTTGGAGAGCTCGGTTCGGTTAATTTTCGGTTCGGTGTAACGGTACGCTAAAATCGTATTCGGTTCGGTACAGTGTCTTGGAGAGCTCGGTTCGGTTATTTTTCGGTTCGGTGTAACGGTACGCTAAAATCTTATTCGGTTCGGTACAGTGTCTTGGAGAGCTCGGTTCGGTTAATTTTCAGTACAAAAAAATAACTTACAAAATCTTTATTTTTAAAAGCTGCCAATACACAATATAATTCTTCACATAAAATAAATAAAAGTGACACATTTGAGTGATATTTTAAATAAATTTCACTCTTATAATAATGTCGCAGGAGAGGGATCACACAACAAGGTTGTAACAGAAAACAGTCCCCAGAGGGTGGATGTATTTAAAATAATACGTGGTGAGGTGGAGTGCTGCCTTAGGTTCTCGCTATTTGTGACGTCTTCTTCTTCTGCTCGTGCCGGTGAGATTCCCAGTGTGGGTTTGTGCTCGTGTCCGTGCTGGTGACCTCTTCGGAGGGTCGGGCTTCGAGGCGGAACGGCGGCGGCATCTCACGGGCTGTCTGGAGTCAGAGAGAGAGAGAGAGAGAGACATTAGGTCGTGCACTCGTTGGAGAACATCCTCTCTGTGGAAGCTCTCTCTCTCTCTTATACTGCCGCGCTGATGAGGCGCGGCTGTTCCCGCTTCGCCCCTGATAGCGGGCTCCAGGTGTTCCGTGTTTATGCCAGGACCGCGCTGATTGGAATGGGTCTCAGTCACACATCCCCCCCCCCCCAAGCGTTGTCCTGGCGGGTCCTGAAAAGCATCGCACATAGATTGGGAATTAGGGGTGGGTGGGGAGTGACCCCCGACAAACCTGCAAATCCGGCCCAGATCCGGGATAGGCCGTCTGCGTTGGCATTGTCGGCCCCGGCCCGATGACGGACTTCAAAGTGGAAGTCCTGGAGCGCAAGGAACCAGTGGGTCACCCGAGCGTTGGTCTCCTTTGCTCTAGCCATCCATTGAAGTGGGGCGTGGTCTGTTAGGAGGGTGAACCGCCGGCCCAGGAGGTAATACTTCAGCTCCAGGACTGCCCACTTGACGGCCAGGGCCTCCTTTTCGACGGCCGCGTACCGGGTCTCGGCCGGGTTCAACTTCCTGCTGATGTAAATCACAGGGTGTTCCTCACCTTCCTGTACTTGGGACAGGACGGCTCCCAACCCTGTGTCTGAGGCGTCGGTTTGTAGCAGGAAGGGGCGGTTAAAGTCAGGCGCTCGGAGTACCGGTTCCGTCGTGAGCGCCTGCTTTATGCTCCGGAACGTCCCCTCCAGTTCCGGAGTCCATACGATCTTCTCCGGCTGCCCCTTCCTGGTCAGGTATTTCACGGGGGCGGCTAAAGAGGAGAAGTTGGGGATAAAACACCTATAATATCCCGCCAACCCCAGGAAGGCTCGTACCTGGGTTTTTGTGGTGGGGCGAGGTGCTTCTTGAATGGCCTGGACCTTCTTCTCCTGGGGGCGGATCACT
This sequence comes from Danionella cerebrum, assembly GCA_007224835.1. Classification (NCBI taxonomy): domain Eukaryota; kingdom Metazoa; phylum Chordata; class Actinopteri; order Cypriniformes; family Danionidae; genus Danionella; species Danionella cerebrum. The sequence goes on from SRMA01010851.1 coordinate 38,935, forward strand.
CCCCGCCCCACACGGAATCCCAGGTACGACGCATCTGCTTGTGCAAGGTGACATTTGCGGGGGTTGACGGTTAGTCCGGCTCTCCGGAGCTCCGTGAGCACCCTCCGCAGACGGTCCAGGTGGTCGTCCCATGCCTCCGAGTGGATAACCACATCATCCAGGTATGCCGCGGCGTAGGGCTGGTGTGGGCGGAGCAGGATGTCCATCATCCTCTGGAAGGTGGGTGGCGCTCCATGAAGGCCGAACGGGAGACGGCGATATTGCCAGTGGCCAGATGGTGTGGAGAAGGCGGTTTTGGGCCGATCTTCGGCGGCCACTGGCACCTGCCAGTAGCCTTTCGTGAGGTCCAGGGTTGAGATATACCGGGCCCGTCCTAGGCGGTCCAGGAGCTCATCCACCCGGGGCATGGGGTAGCCGTCGAACTCCGATATCTCATTTAGCCGGCGGAAGTCATTGCAAAAGCGGAGGGTGCCGTCGGGTTTAGGAACCATTACGATGGGGCTGAACCACGGGCTCCGGGATGGTTCTATTATCCCCAACTTCAACATGTGTTGGACTTCCTGCTCTATAGCCTGCCGACGGGCTTCCGGTACCCTATAGGGCCGCTGCCGGACGATCATTCCAGGTTGGGTCCGGATATGGTGTTCCACAACGTTGGTCTGCCCCGGCTGATGGGAGAACACATCCTGGAACTGACTGACCAGGTGCTGCAGCTCCTTCTTCTGGGCAGCCGAGAGGTCGTCACCGGAATCCACGATCAGCGGGGAACAGGAGGCGAGCGCGGCGAGCTGGTCTCTGGTTCCCACCCACTTCTTGGGGTTGACATGATAGAGCTTTTCTGGCTGTCTCCTTCCAGGCTGTCGGACTCTATAATTGACCTCACCGACATTGGCCGTGACGGTATATGGCCCCTGCCATTTTGCCAGAAACTTGCAGGCCGATGTGGGGACCAGGACCATCACTCTGTCTCCTGGCTGGAACTCTCGGGGTTGGGCTGCCCGGTTGAAGTTCAGTTGTTGCTGTTGCTGCGCCTGAACCAAGTGTTCCCGGACCAATGGCATGACCCGCTCGATGTTCTTATGCATCTGGGTCACGTGTTCTACCACAGAGCGGAGCGCTACCGGCTGCTGCTCCCACGCGTCTCGGGCGACATCCAGGAGCCCCCTCGGCTGATGGCCAAACAGTAACTCAAAAGGTGTGAACCCAGTGGAGGCCTGGGGCACCTCTCGGATCCCGAACAGGATGTACGGGATCATCTTGTCCCAATCTCGCCGGTCATCTGCTGCCACCCTTTTGAGCATTGTCTTCAATGTCTGGTTGAACCGTTCGACGAGGCCGCCAGTCTGGGGGTGGTAAACGGAGGTACGGAGCTGGTCAACTTTTAGCAGCCGGCAGAGGTCAGCCATTAGCCGGGACATGAAGGGGGTTCCCTGGTCAGTCAGTATCTGGCTGGGGATACCCACCCGGCTAAATAGTAGGAAGAGCTCAGTGGCGATGTTCTTTGCAGTAGCTTTACGCAGGGGCACGGCTTCCGGGTACCGGGTGGCGTAGTCTACGACGACCAGGATGTGCTCATGGCCTCGGGCAGACTTCGGCAGCGGCCTTACCAAGTCCATTCCAATCCTCTCAAAGGGCACCCCTATGATGGGGAGTGGAATTAGCGGACTGGGGGGAGGCGTCCTCGGCGATGTCTTCTGGCAGGTGGGGCATGCCCGGCAGAACGCTTTGACCTCGCCGGCCAATGGAAGCGGTCCCTGATCCGTTGGGCTGTGTTGGCCGCTCCCAGGTGCCCCGCCAACTCCAGGATGGTTTCCGTCTTCGACCGGGGGACGACGAGTAGGTCTTTGACCTCCCCCCTTCGCTCTGCGACATAGTAAAGCAGACCATTTTTTACGAGGAAGTACGGGAGAGGATGGGGTCCGGGATGGAGCTCCTGTCCTTCAGCCATGCGCACTTGAGCCCAACAGTGCTTCAGTCGATCATCTTCGTGTTGGGCGCGGCTGAAGGACCCCCCTCGCGTGACTCTCTGAAATACATCATAGAACAGATTAGCCGAGGGGGGGGGGGTGGACTCACCATCCCTCCCGCTATCCGTTGCCAAGGTAACAGCCGGGTTGGTCGAAGCCTTCTCCTGCGACGAGGTTGGGCGGCTCCCTCCATGGCTGACAGGTCGGTGACTGGCGGCGGTGAGCAGACTTGCGAACCCGGGGAAAATCCTGCCGAGAAGCACTGATACTGGTAAGTCTTTTACCAACCCCACCTCGATCGTCCAGGTCTCCCCTCCGGCCTGGAGCTGGACCTGGCGGGCCTTCACCTCCCGGGTCTCTACGTGTACGCAGGTCAGAGGCAGCACGGCGTGGGTGTCAGGACGAGGTGGGAGGAGCTGGCTCCTCAGCAGGCTGACTGAACTCCCCGAGTCCAACAACGCCTGGTAGCGACGCCCGTTGATCTTTACCGCCACCCCTGGGGCTCCTTTGGGTAGTCGATGGTGGAATCCACAACCTGCCAGCCACGTCTTTCTGGGTGGTCATGGTGGTTCCATAGGCATCAGTTTATCCTGGGGAAAGGGAGCCGCCGGTCTGCTCTCTGGTCGCTGGGTGCCCCCTTGTGGACGCGGGTCCTGGACCACCCTCCGGGGGTACGGTGGCGCGCGCTCCCCGAGTTCCTCGCGGTGGGCCACCTCCGCCAGCTCAATGGCCTCCACGGCCTCCCATAAGGTGGATGGGTTGCGCATCCTGACGGCCTGCTTCTGCGCATGGGGGAGGACGATACTCCCACCCATGAAATTGCTGGGCCGCGGCGATGGGCGACAAGCCAAGGCGAGCGAGGATTTCCCTCTTTAGTTCTCCGTAATCCTCTCGCACGTTAGCGTCCAGGGAGAAGAAGGCGCGTTGTGCCTCGCCGGTCAGTAGCGGCGCCAACGCCCGTGCCCACTCCTCACGTGGCCACCCTTCACCCACTGCTGTTGATTCAAACATTTTCAAGTAATCTTCGACATCGTCGTGCGGAGTGAGCTTCTGGAGGAGACGCGCAGCCTGCGCTCTCACGTCGGGCAGCGGGATTAACTGGGCGCTGGCGCCCTGAAGTTCGCTGACCCTCCTGTCCGTTTCACTCTGCTGCTTGGCGAGGAACTCGACAATTTGCTGCTGCCTCACGCTAAGCTCCGCCAGATGTTTCACCAGATCTTCCATCGTTGCAGGGGGAGCGGCGTGCACCGTACGAAAATCCTGAATCCACAGAAAATAAGAGAGAGGAGGAAAAAAAAAAAATAAATTAAAAAAAAATAAATAAATAAATTATATCTGCAGTGTTAGGAATTCCGGGGTGACGAAGGCTTGTGTGTGATCCCCCCTTGGGTGTTATACCCACATTCTCCACCAGTTGTCGCAGGAGAGGGATCACACAACAAGGTTGTAACAGAAACAGTCCCCAGAGGGTGGATTTATTCGAGAAATAATACGTGGTGAGGTGAAAGTGCTGCCTTAGGTGCTCGTTATTTGTGACGTCTTCTTCTTCTGCTCGTGCCGGTGAGATTCCCAGTGGGGGTTTGTGCTCGTGTCCGTGTTCGTGCTGGTGACCTCTTCGGAGGGTCGGGCTTCGAGGCGGAATGGCGGCGGCGTCTCACGGGCTGTCTGGAGTCAGAGA
>SRMA01010853.1:0-11343 GCA_007224835.1 Danionella cerebrum
ACAAGTCATTTAGGCCAACTCCTATGTCTCTCTCATTTTCCAAAGCAGAAATAGAGATGTCTCAATTTGGTTGCTATGGTAACCAGTACGGTTGCTATGGAGGGGTCAGTGACATTATATAGTGTTCCCTGTGTTACTACAAGTCATTTAGACCAACTCCCGTGTCTCTAGCATTTTTCTAAACTGAGATAGAGATGTGTCAATTTGGTTGCTATGGTAACCAGTATGGTTGCTATGGAGGGGTCAGTGACATTATATGATATTCCCTGTGTGACTACAAGTCATTTAGACCAACTCCTGTGTCTCTGTCGTTTTCCTAAGCTGAGATAGAGATGTGTCAACTGGGTTGCTATGGTAACCAGTATGTTTGCTATGGAGGGTCAGGTACCTCAATGAATGTTCCCGGGGTCGCTATTAGTGAAACAAACTCACCCCCATGTCTCTAGCGTTTTCCTAAGCTGAGATAGATATGTGTCAATCAGGTTGCTATGGTTACCATTATGGTTGCTATGGAGGGGTCATTGACATTATATAATGTTCCCTGTGTGACTATAAGTCATTTAGACCAGCTCCTGTGTCTCTAGCATTTACCTGGGCTGAGATAGATATGTGTCAATTGGGTTGCTATGGAAATTAATCTGGTTGCTATGGATGAATTGGTGACATCATGTTCTAATCTACATTCAACTTAGATCAATATAAAACAACTCCCATGTCTCTACGATGTTCCACTTAGAAGATATTTGACATTCAAAAATGATGTTGGAAAGTGGGCGTGGCTTGTTGAATTAATGTTAAATCATAAGCATTGATTGGCTGGATTAGTTATATGCATCCTTAATGTTGCTATGACTCTCCATTGTGATTCAATTACAAAAGCTATTTTACAATAGTATCATATGAGAATCAATTGCCCCATTGAAATGAATGGCAGCAATGCATCTCTATGGCCCATTGTGAGTCTATGGAAAGGCTAAGCCAATCAAATTTCGTTATTCAAATTAGTTGATTAACAGCTGCCTCCAACTGCCACTTTTTGAATCGAGGAGACATTTCTCAGATGTTGACCATGCCTCAAACTAATAAACATTACAGAGGAACCGTAAGACATATCGAGATGATTCTTTCTTTGTGAGAAGCAGAAGGCCTCAATGAAGATTATGATGTAAAAAATTTTAACGATATGTGGAAAAATCTAGGAGTTATGGCGAGTTAGAAAAAGCCTTAATTTAAAACTTTGGAGCATAATTTTCTGGGTGAAATGCATTGATCTCAATGGAGCAATTTGCTTCCCTCGTTAAGGTTTAGCCCTCCTAGTTTAAAAACCGTAGGTCATATGAAAAAAAACAACTGCATCTTTGGAAAGAGGACAAATTTCTCTACTACTTTAATATAAATTTTGTGCATAAGGGGTAAAGTTTAGTTTAGGAGAGAGGAATTGATGAAGAAGTTTGAGATGTGGAGAATTAGAGTGGAAGCTAGAGTGGAGCAGAATTAGGTCAAAATCCAAATTCTTCATTAAACTTAAACTGTGATTTATAAAAATCTGTAAAAGATATGAAAAGCTGAAAACATATTTTAAAAGCTGAAAATGTGTTGAATTGTTTAAAATTTGAATGATTGCTCTAGCTGAAAGTATGCTGAAGATATGAAGGTTGAAAAAAGCTGAAGATTGAAAGAGATTTGAAGTGTTTCCCATTCATTTCAATGGGAAAAATATTTTAAATAAAGTTAAATTTTATAAAAAGTATAAAAGTTTGAAAAGTGATATGTAATAGCAACCTAGTCTGAAAAAAGCTGAACATTTTAAAGTTTGAATGGTGTTTCTAGGCCAAAGGATGCTGAAGTAGTTGACTTATAAAAAGGGGGGGGGGAATAAAAATAATAATAACTAGAAAGTGCATTTCCTAGCGGAAAATGCGTGTGAATGCAGAGAGCTGAAAAGGGAATGCTCAAATTGCTGAATTCCTTGGCTGAAGAGTGAAACATTAGAAAGTTTCAAAAGCTGAAGCTGAAACATTGTAAATTTGAAATATGTAAAGTTGAAAGTGGATGCTGAAGGGTGAAAAATTAGAGAGTAGAAAGTGTTAAAAATTAAAAGTGGGAGCTGAAAGTATAAACATTAGAAAGTTAAAGTGTCAAAAGTTGAAAGTTCAAGCTAAAAGGTGAAACATTAAAAAGTTGAAAATGTCAAAAGTTGAAAGCTAAAGCTGAAACATTGTAAAGTTGAAATATGTAAAGTTGAAAGTGGAAGCTGAATGTTAAAATAAAGAAAAGTTAAAAGTGTCAAAAGTTGAAAGTGGAAGCTGAAAGGTGAAACATTGTAAAGTTAAAAATATCAAAAGTTGAAAGTGGAGGCTGAAGGTAAAACATTCTAAAGTTGAAAACGTATAAAGTTGAAAGGTGAAGCATTGTAAAGTTGAAAGTGTCAAAAATAGAAAGTGGAAGCTGAAGGTGAAACTTTTGAAAGTTGAAAGTGTCAAAAGATGAAAGTGGAAGCTAAAAGGTATATTATAAGTAAGTTGAAATTCTGTCTAGCATTTTTCAAACCTAAGCTAAAGATATGGCAATTGCGTTGCTGTGGTAAAAAGTCTGGTCGCTCTGGACAAGTCATTTACATAATAGATTGTTCACAGTGTCACTATGAGTGAAACAAAACACCCCCCATGTCTCTAGCATTTTCCAAAGCTGATATAGGGATATGCCAATTTGGTTGCTATGGTAACCAGTATGGTTGCTATGGAGGGGTCAGTGACATTATATAATGTTCCCTGTGTGCCTACAAGTCATTTAGACCAACTCCTGTGTCTCTGTCGTTTTCCAAAGCTGAGATAGAGATGTGTCATTTGGTTGCTATGGTAACCAGTATGGTTGCTATGGAGGGGTCAGTGACATTATATAATGTTCCCTGTGTGACTACAAGTCATTTAGACCCACTCCCGTGTCTCTAGCATTTTCCTAAGCTGAGATAGAGATGTGTCAATTTGGTTGCTATGGTAGCCAGTATGGTTGCTATGGAGGGGTCAGTGACATTATATAGTGTTCCCTGTGTTACTACAAGTCATTTAGACCAACTCCCGTGTCTCTAGCATTTTCCTAAACTCAGATAGAGATGTGTCAATTTGGTTGCTATGGTAATCAGTATGGTTGCTACGGAGGGGTCAGTGACATTATATGATGTTCCCTGTGTGACTACAAGTCATTTAGACCAACTCCTGTGTCTCTGTCGTTTTACTAAGCTTAGATAGAGATGTGTTAACTGGGTTGCTATGGTAACCAGTATGGTTGCTATGGAGGGTCAGGTACCTCAATGAATGTTCCCGGGGTCGCTACAAGTGAAACAAACTCACCCCCATGTCTCTAGCATTTTCCTAAGCTGAGATAGATATGTGTCAATCAGGTTTCTATGGTTACCATTATGGTTGCTATGGAGGGGTCATTGACATTATATAATGTTCCCTGTGTGACTATAAGTCAATTAGACCAACTCCTGTGTCATTTCCTGGGCTGAGATAGAGATGTGTCAATTGGGTTGCTATGGTAAATAATCTGGTTGCTATGGATGAGTTGGTGACATCATGTTGTAATCTACATTCAACCTAGATCAATATAAAACAACTCCCATGTCTCTACGATGTTCCACTTAGAAGATATTTGACATTCAAAAAATGATGTTGAAAAGTGGGCGTGGCTTGTTGAATTAATGTTAAATCATAAGCATTGATTGGCTGGATTAGTTATATGCATCCTTAATTTTGCTATGACTCTCCATTGTGAACCAATTACAAAAGCTATTTTACATTAGGATCATATGGGAATCAATGGCCCCATTGAAATGAATGGGAGCAATGCATCTCTATGGCCCATTGTAGGTCTATGGGACAGCCTTAGCCAATCAAATTTCAGTATTCAAATTAGGCCCAGCTGGCTCCAACTGCCACTTTTTGAATCGAGGAGACATTTCTCAGATTTTGACCATGCCTCAAACAAATAAACATTACAGAAGAACCGTGAGACATATCGAGATGATTCTTTCTTTGTGAGAAGCGGAAGACTTCAATGAAGATTATAATTTAATTTTTATAAAGATAGGTTAAAAATTTTAGGAGTTATGGCGAGTTAAAAAAAGCCTTAGTGTATAATTTTCGAGCAGTATCTTCTGGTTGAAAAGCATTGATCTTAATGGAGCAATTTTCTTCCCTCGTTAAGGTTTAGCCCTCCTAGTTCAAAAACCGTAGGTCATATCAAATGAACAACTGTATCTTCAAAAAGAGGACAAATTTCTCTACTACTTTAATATAAAATTTGTCCATAAAGGTTAAAGTTTAGTTTAGGAGAGAGGAATAGATTCAGAAGTTTGAGATGTGAAAAACTAGAGTGGAAGCTAGAGTGGAGCAGAATTAGGTAAAAATCTAAAATCTTCATAAATATAAACTGTGATTTATACAAATCTGTAACAGATATGAAAAAGCTGAAGACATCATTTAAAAGCTGAAAGTGTGTAGAATTGTTTAAAAGTTGAATGGTTGCTGTAGCTGAAAGTATGCTGAAGTTATTAAAGGCTGAAAAAACTTAAGTTTGAAGGAGGTTTGAAGAGTCTCCCCATTCATTTCAATGGGAAAAATATTTTAAATAAAGTTAAATTTTATAAAAAGTATAAAAGATATCAAAAAGCTGAATACAAGCAACCTAGAGCAAAAAAAGCTGAACGTTTTGACGTTTGAATGGTGTTTCTAGCGCAAAGTATGCGGAAGGAGATAGCTTCTCAAAAAGGGGGGGAATAAAAATAATAATAAATACGTAGGATAACAATAGTGTGAATGCCTTTGCATTCACACTAATAAATACGTAGGATAACAATAGTGTGAATGCCTCTGCATTCACACTAATAATAATAACTAGAATATGCATTTCCTAGCGGAAAATGCGTGTGAATGCAGAGAGCTGAAAATGAAAGCAGACTGAAAGTATCTGAAAAAAATCTAAAGTTGAAAGGTGAAGCTGAAAGGTAAAATATTTGAAAGTTGAAAGTTTTAAAAGTTGAAAAGTGAAGCTGAAAGGTGAAAGATTTGAAAGTCGGAAGTTTCAAAAGTTGAAAAGTGAAGCTGAAAGGTGAAAGATTTGAAAGCTGAAAGTGTCAAAAGTTGAAAGTGGAGGCCGAACGGTGAAACATTATAAAGTTGAAAACGTATAAAGTTGAAAGAAGAAGCATTGTAAAGTTGAAAGTGTCAAAAGTAGAAAGTGGAAGCTAAAGGTGAAACATTTGAAGGTTGAAAGTGTCAAAAGTTGAAAGTGGAAGCTAAAGGTGAAACATTTGAAAGTTGAAAGTGTCAAAAATTGAAAGTGGAAGCTGAACGGTATAATATTAGTAAGTTGAAATTCTGTCTAGCATTTTACTAACCTAAGATAAAGATATGCCAATTGCGTTGCTATGGTAAAAAGTCTGGTTGCTCTGGACAGGTCATTTACATAATAGAATGTTCCCAGTGTCACTCTGAGGGAAATGAATCAACCCCCATGTCTCTAGCATTTCCCTGAGCTGAGTTAGGGATATGCCAATTGGGTTGCTATGATAACTATTATGGTTGCTATGGAAATGTCATTGACATTATCTAACGTTTCCTGTGTCACTATGAGTCAAACAAAACAACCCCCATGTCTCTAGCATTTTCCTAAGCTGAGATAGAGATGTGTCAATTTGGTTGCTATGGTAACCAGTATGGTTGCTATGGAGGGGTCAGTGACATTATATTATGTTCCCTGTGTGACTACAAGTCATTTAGACCAACTCCCGTGTCTCTCTCATTTTCCTAAGCTGAGATAGAGATGTGTCAATTTGCTTGCTATGGTAACCAGTATGGTTGCTATGGAGGGGTCAGTGACATTATATAATGTTCCCTGTGTGACTACAAGTCATTTAGACCAACTCCCGTGTCTCTCTCATTTTCCTAAACTGAGATAGAGATGTGTCAATTTGTTGCTATGGTAACCAGTATGGTTGCTATGTAGGGGTCAGTGATATTATATAATGTTCCCTGTGTGACTACAAGTCATTTAGACCAACTCCTGTGTCTCTCTCATTTCCCTAAGCTGAGATAGAAATGTGTCAATTTGGTTGCTATGGTAACTAGTATGGTTGCTATGGAGGGGTCAGTGACATTATATAATGTTCCCTGTGTGACTACAAGTCATTTAGACCAAGTCCCGTGTCTCCCTCATTTTCCTAAGCTGAGATAGAGATGTCAATTTGGTTGCTATGGTAACCAGTATGGTTGCTATGGAGGGGTCAGTGACATTATATAATGTTCCCTGTGTGACTTCAAGTCATTCAGACCAACTCCCGTGTCTCTCTCATTTTCCAAAGTTGAGATAGAGATGTGTCAATTTGGTTGCTATGGTAACCAGTATGGTTGCTATGGAGGGGTAAGTGACATTATATAATGTTCCCTGTGTGACTACAAGTCATTTAGACCAACTCCCGTGTCTCTCTCAATTTCCTAAGCTGAGATAGAAATGTGTCAATTTGGTTGCTATGGTAACCAGTATGGTTGCTATGGAGGGGTCAGTGACATTATTAAATGTTCCCTGTGTGACTTCAAGTCATTCAGACCAACTCCTGTGTCTCTCTCATTTTCCAAAGTTGAGATAGAGATGTCAATTTGGTTGCTATGGTAACTAGTATGGTTGCTATGGAGGGGTCAGTGACATTATATAATGTTCCCTGTGTGACTACAAGTCATTTAGACCAACTCCCGTGTCTCTCTCATTTTCCTAAGCTGAGATAGAGATGTGTCAATTTGGTTGCTATGGTAACCAGTATGGTTGCTATGGAGGGGTCAGTGACATTATTTAATGTTCCGTGTGTGACTAAAAGTCATTTAGACCAACTCCTGTGTCTCTCACAGTTTCCTAAGCTGAGATAGAGATGTGTCAATTGGGTTGCTATGGTAACCAGTACGGTTGCTATGGAGGGGTCATTGACATTACATAATGTTCCCTGTGTGACTACAAATCAATTAGACCAACTCCTGTGTCTCTAGCATTTTCCAAGGCTGAGATAGAGAATTACCAATTTGGTTGCTATGGTAAATAATCTGGTTGCTATGGATGAGTTAGTGACATCATGTTGTAATCTACATTCAACTTAGATCAATATAAAACAACTCCCATGTTTCTACGATGTTCCACTTAGAAGATATTTGACATTCAAAAATGATGTTGAAAGTGGGTGTGGCTTGGTGAATTTATGTTAAATCATAAGCAATGATTGGCTGGATTAGTTATATGCATCCTTAATGTTGCTATGACTCTCCATTGTGATTCAATTACAAAAGCTCTTTTACAACAGGATCATTTGGGAATCAATTGCCCCATTGAAATGAATGGCAGCAATGCATCTCTATGGCCCATTGTGAGTCTATGGGAAGGCTAAGCCAATCAAATTTCGTTATTCAAATTAGTTGATTAACAGCTGCCTCCAACTGCCACTTTTCGAATCGAGGAGACTTTTCTCAGATTTTGACCATGCCTCAAACAAATAAACATTACAGAAGAACCGTAAGACATATCGAGATGATTCTTTCTTTGTGAGAAGCAGAAGGCCTCAATGAAGATTATGATGTAAATTTTTTAACGATATGTGGAAAATTCTAGGAGTTATGGCGAGTTAGAAAAATCCTTTATTTAAAACTTTGGAGCATCATTTTCTGGGTGAAATGCATTGATCTTAATGGAGCAATTTTCTTCCCTCGTTAAGGTTTAGCCATAAAAAAAAAAAAACCGTAGGTCCTATGAAAGAAACAACTGCATCTTTGGAAAGAGGACAAATTTCTCTACTACTTTAATATGAATTTTGTGCATAAAAGTTAAAGCTTAGTTGAGGAGAGAAGAATAAATGAAGAAGTTTGAGATGTAAAAAGTTAGAGTGGAAGCTAGAGTGGAGCAGAAATAGGTGAAAGTCGGAAATCTTCATTAAACTTAAACTGCGATTAATAAAAATCTATACAAGATATAAATAAGTTGAAATATACATCTAATAGATGAAAGTGTGTAGATTTATGTAAAGTTTAAATGGTTTATCTAGTGGAAAGTATGCTGAAGTTATAAAGGTTGAAAGAAGTTTAAAGTTCCCATTCATTTCAATGGGAAGAATAATTTTAAATAAAGTTAAATATTATAAAAAGTATACAAGTTTGAAAAGTGAAACGTAATAGCAACCTAGTCTGAAAAAAGCTGAACGTTTTGACGTTTGAATGGTGTTTCTAGGCCAAAGTATGCGGGAGTAGATAGGGTTGGAAAAAGGGGGGGGAATAATAAAAAGAAGAAGAAGAAGCGGAACTAGAAAATGCATTTCCTAGCGGAAAATGCGTGTGAATGCAGAGAGCTGAAAGAGAATGCTTAAATTGCTGAATTTCTTGGCTGAACGGTGAAACATTAGAAAGTTAAAAGTGTCAAAAGTTGAAAGTTGAAGCTAAAAGGTGAAACACTGTAATTTGAAAAGTGTCAAAATTTGAAAGCTGAAGCTGAAACATTGTAAAGTTGAAATATGTAAAGTTTAAAGTGGAAGCTGAATGTTAAAATATTAGAAAGTTGAAAGTGTCAAAAGTTGAAAGTGGAAGCTGAAAGGTGAAACATTGTAAAGTGGAAAATATCAAAAGTTAAAAGTGGAGGCTGAAAGGTGAAACATTTTAAAGTTGAAAACGTATAAAGTTGAAAGGTGAAGCATTGTAAAGTTGAAAGTGTCAAAAATAGAAAGTGGAAGCTGAAGGTGAAACTTGAAAGTTTAAAGTGTCAAAAGTTTAAAGTGGAAGCTGAAAGGTATAATATAAGTAAGTTGAAATTCTGTCTAGCATTTTCCTAACCTAAGATAAAGATATGGCAATTGCGTTGCTGTGGTAAAAAGTCTGGTCGCTCAGGACAGGTAATTTACATAATAGATTGTTCCCAGTGTCACTATGAGTGAAACAAAACAACCCCCATGTCTCTAGCATTTTCCAAAGCTGATATAGGGATATGCCAATTTGGTTGCTATGGTAACCAGTATGGTTGCTATGGAGGGGTCAGTGACATTATATAATGTTCCTGTGTGACTACAAGTCATTTAGACCAACTCCCGTGTCTCTCTCATTTTACTAAGCTGAGATAGAGATGTGTCATTTTGGTTGCTATCGTAACCAGTATGGTTGCTATGGAGGAGTCAGTGACATTATATAATGTTCCCTGTGTGACTACAAGTCATTTAGACCCACTCCAGTGTCTCTCTCATTTTACTAAGCTGAGATAGAGATGTGTCATTTTGGTTGCTATGGTAACCAGTATGGTTGCTATGCAGGGGTCAGTGACATTATATAATGTTCCCTGTGTGACTACAAGTCATTTAGATAAACTCCCGTATCTCTCTTATTTTCCTAAGCTGAGATGGAGATGTGTCAATTTGGTTGCTATGGTAACCAGTATGGTTGCTGCGGAGGGGTCAGTGACATTATATAGTGTTCCCTGTGTGACTACAAGTCATTTAGACCAACTCCCGTGTCTCTCTCATTTTCCTAAACTGAGATAGAGATGTGTCAATTTGGTTGCTATGGTAACCAGTATGGTTGCTATGGAGGGGTCAGTGACACTATATAGTGTTCCTTGTGTTACTACAAGTCATTTGGACTAACTCCCGTGTCTCTAGCATTTTCCGAAGCTGAGATAGAGATGTGTCAATTTGGTTGCTATGGTAACCAGTATGGTTGCTATGGAGGGGTAAGTGACATTATATAATGTTCCCTGTGTGACTACAAGTCATTTAGACCAACTCCCGTGTCTCTCGCATTTTCCCAAACTGAGATAGAGATGTGTCAATTTGGTTGCTATGGTAACCAGTATGGTTGCTATGGAGGGTACAGTGACATTATATGATGTTCCCTGTGTGACTACAAGTCATTTAGAACAACTCCTGTGTCTCTGTCGTTTTCCAAATCTGAGATAGAAATGTGTCAACTGGGTTGCTATGGTAACCAGTATGGTTGCTATGGAGGGTCAGGTACCTCAATGAATGTTCCCGGGGTCGCTATTAGTGAAACAAACTCACCCCCATGTCTCTAGCATTTTCCTAAGCTGAGATAGAGATGTGTCAATCAGGTTGCTATGGTAACAATTATGGTTGCTATGGAGGGGTCATTGACATTATATAATGTTCCCTGTGTGACTATAGGTCAATTAGACCAACTCCTGTGTCTCTAGCATTTTCCTGGGCTGAGATAGAGATGTGTCAATTGGGTTGCTATGGAAATTAATCTGGTTGCTATGGATGAGCTGGTGACATCATGTTGTAATCTACATTCAACTTAGATCAATATAAAACAACTCCCATGTTTCTACGATGTTCCACTTAGAAGATATTTGACATTCAAAAATTATGTTGAAAAGTGGGCGTGGCTTGATGAATTAATGTTAAATTATAAGCAATGATTGGCTGGATTAGTTATATGCATCCTTAATGTTGCTATGAATCTCCATTGTGAACCAATTACAAAAGCTCTTTTACAATTGGATCATATGGGAATCATTTGCCCCATTGAAATGAATGGCAGCAATGCATCTCTATGGTTGTTAAAACTGGGCGTGGCTTGATGAATTTATGTTAAATCATAAGCAATGATTGGCTGGATTAGTTATATGTATCCTTAATGTTGCTTTGAATCTCCATTGTGAACCAATTACAAAAGCTCTTTTACAATTGGATCATATGGGAATCAATTGCCCCATTGAAATGAATGGCAGCAATGCATCTCTATGGCCCATTGTGAGTCTATGGAAAGGCTTAGCCAATCAAATATCGTTATTCAAATCAGTTGATTAACAGCTGCCTCCAACTGCCACTTTTCGAATCGAGGAGACTTTTATCAGATTTTGACCATGCCTCAAACAAATAAACATTACAGAAGAACCGTAAGACATATCGAGATGATTCTTTCTTTGTGAGAAGCAGAAGGCCCCAATGAAGATTATGGTGTAAAAAATTTTAAGATATGTGGAAAATTCTATTAGTTATGGCGAGTTAGAAAAAGCCTAAATTTAAAACTTTCAAGCATTATTTCTGGGTGAAATGCATTGATCTCAATGGAGCAATTTGCTTCCCTCGTTAAGGTTTAGCCCTCCTAGTTTAAAAACCGTAGGTCATATGAAAAAAACAACTGCATCTTTTGAAAGAGGACAAATTTCTCTACTACTTTAATATAAATTTTGTGCATAAAGGGTAAAGTTTAGTTTAGGAGAGAGGAATAAATGAAGAAGTTTGAGATGTGAAAAATTAGAGTGTAAGCTAGAGAGGAGCAGAATTAGGTAAAAATCCAAATT
>SRMA01010858.1:0-11485 GCA_007224835.1 Danionella cerebrum
CTTAGGGAAATGTGAGAGACACAGGGTTGTTTTGTTTGACTCATAGTGACACAGGAAACATTAGATAATGTCAATGACATTTCCATAGCAACCATAATAGTTATCATAGCAACCCAATTGGCATATCTCTAACTCAGCTCAGGGAAATGCTAGAGACATGGGGGTTGATTCAATTCCCTCAGAGTGACACTGGGAACATTCTATTATGTAAATGACCTGTCCAGAGCAACCAGAATTTTTACCATAGCAACGCAATTGGCATATCTTTATCTTAGGAGAGGAAAATGCTAGACAGAATTTCATCTTACTAATATTATACCGTTCAGCTTCCACTTTCAACCTTTTACACTTTCAACTTTCAATTGTATCACCTTAAGCTTCCACTTTCAACTTTTGACACTGTTCAACTTTCAAATGTTTTACCTTTAGCTTCCACTTACTACTTTTGACCCTTTCAACTTTACAATGCTTCTCCTTTCAACTTTATATGTTTTCAACTTTATAATGTTTCACCTTTCGGCCTCCACTTTCAACTTTTGACACTTTCAGCTTTAAAATCTTTCACCTTTCAGCTTCACTTTTCAACTTTTGAAACTTCCGACTTTCAAATCTTTCACCTTTCAGCTTCACGTTTCAACTTTTGAAACTTTCAACTTTCAAATATTTTACCTTTCAGCTTCACCTTTCAACTTTAGATTTTTTTCAGATACTTTCAGCCTGCTTTCATTTTCAGCTCTCTGCATTCACACGCATTTTCCGCTAGGAAATGCATATTCTAGTGTTATCCTACGTATTTATTATTATTTTTTTTATTATTCTCCCACTTTTCGACGGCTAACTACTTCCGCATACTTTAAGCTAGAAACACCATTCAAACATCAAAATGTTCAGCTTCTTTTGGAATAGATTGCTTGTATTTTTCTTATTAAAATATTTTATACTTTTTATAAAATTCAACTTTATTTAAAATATTTTTCCCATTGAAATGAATGGGAAACACTTCAAATCTCTTTTAAATCTTCAGCTTTTTTCAACCTTCATAACTTCAGCATACTTTCAGCTAGAGCAATCATTCAAATTTTAAACAATTCAACACATTTTCAGCTTTTAAAATATGTTTTCAGCTTTGTCATATCTTTTACAGATTTTTATAAATCACAGTTTAAGTTTAATGAAGAATTTGGATTTTGACCTAATTCTGCTCCACTCTAGCTTCCACTCTAACTTTTCACATCTCAAACTTCTTCTTCTATTCTTCTCTCCTAAACTAAGCTTTAACCTTTATGCACAAAATTTTTATTAAAGTGGTAGAGAAATTTGTCCTCTTTCCAAAGATGCAGTTGTTTCTTTCATATGACCTACGGTTTTTAAACTAGGAGGGCTAAACCTTAACGAGGGAAGCAAATTGCTCCATTAAGATCAATGCATTTCACCAAGAAAACGATGCTTGAAAGTTTTAAATTAAGGCTTTTTCTAACTCGCCATAACTAATAGAATTTTCCACATATCTTGATAAAAATTACACCATAAGCTTCATTGAGGCCTTCTGCTTCTCACAAAGAAAGAATCATCTCGATATGTCTTACGGTTCTTCTGTAATGTTTATTTGTTTGAGGCATGGTCAAAATCTGAGAAATGTCTCCTCGATTCAAAAAGTGGCAGTTGGAGGCAGCTGTTAATCAACTAATTTGAATAACGAAATTTGATTGGCTTAGCCTTCCCATAGACTCACAATGGGCCATAGAGATGCATTGCTGCCATTCATTTCAATGGGGAAATTGATTCCAATACGATCCTATTGTAAAAGATCTTTTGTAATTGGTTCACAATGGAGATTCAAAGCAACATTAAGGATGCATATACCTAATCCAGCCAATCATTGCTTATGATTTAACATAAATTCATCAAGCCACGCCCACTTTTCAACATCATTTTTGAATGTCAAATATCTTCTAAGTGGAACATCGTAGAAACATGGGAGTTGTTTTATATTGATCTAGGTTGAATGTAGATTAGAACATGATGTCACTAACTCATCCATAGCAACCAGATTATTTACCATAGCAACCAAATTGACACATCTCAGCTTAGGGAAATGCGAGAGACACAGGAGTTGGTCTAAATCACTTGTAGTCACACAGGGAACATTATATATTGTCACTGACCCCTCCATAGCAACCAAACTGGTTACCATAGCAACCATATTGACACATATCTATCTCAGCTTAGGAAAATGCTAGAGACCTGGGGGTGAGTTTGTTTCACTAATAGCGACCCCTGGAACATTCATTGAGGTAGCGGACCCCTCCATAGCAACCATACTGGGTACCATAGCAACCCATTTGGCACATCTCTATCTCAGCCTAGGAAAATGAGAGAGACACGGGAGTTGGTCTGAATGACTTTTAGTCACACAGGGAACATTATATAATGTCACTGACCCCTCCATAGCAACCATACTGGTTATCATAGCAACCAAATTGACACATCTCTATCTCAGCTTAGGAAAATGAGAGAGACACGGGAGTTGGTCTAAATGACTTGTAGTCACACAGGGAACTTTATATTGTCACTTACCCCTCCATAGCAACCATACTGGTTACCATAGCAACCAAAGACACATCTCTATCTCAGCCTAGGAAAATGAAAGAGACACTCTGAGCTGGTCTAAATGACTTGTAGTCACACAGGGAACATTATATAATGTCACTGACCCCTCCATAGCAACCATACTGGTTACCATAGCAACCAAATCGACGCATCTCTATCTCAGCTCAGGAAAATGAGAGAGACACGAGAGTTGGTCCAAATGACTTGTAGTCACACAGGGAACATTATATAATGTCACTGACCTGTCCATAGCAACCATACTGGTTATCATGGCAACTAAATTGGCACATCTCTATCTCAGCTTAGGAAAATGCTAAAGACATGGGGGTTGGTGTAATTTACTTGTAGTCACACAGAGATCAATATATAATGTCAATGACCCCTCCGTAGCAACCATACTGGTTACCATAGCAACCAAATTGGCATATCTCTATATCAGCTTTGGAAAATGCTAGAGACATGGGTTTTTTTTTTGTTTTACTCATAGTGACACAGGAAACCTTAGATAATGACAATGACATTTCCATAGCAACCATAATAGTTATCATAGCAACTCAATTGGCATATCTCTAACTCAGCTCAGGGAAATGCTAGAGACATGGGGTTGATTCATTTGCCTCAGAGTGACACTGGGAACATTCTATTATGTAAATGACCTGTCCAGAGCTACCAGACTTTTTACCATAGCAACGCAATTGGCATATCTTTATCTTAGGTTAGGAAAAATGCTAGACAGAATTTCAACTTACTAATATTATACCGTTCAGCTTCCACTTTCAATTTTTGACACTTTCAACTTTCAAATGTTTCACCTTTAGCTTCCCACTTTCAACTTTCAAATGTTTCACCTTTAGCTTCCACTTTCTACTTTTGACACTTTCAACTTACAAATCTTTTACCTTTCAGCCTCACTTTTCAACTTTTGAAACTTTCAACTTTCAAATCTTTTACCTTTCAGCTTCACCTTTCAACTTTAGATTTTTTTCTTTTTCTTTCAGCCTGCTTTCATTTTCAGCTCTCTGCATTCACACGCATTTTCCGCTAGGAAATGCATATTCTAGTTATTATTATTATTATTATTCTCCCACTTTTCGACGGCTAACTACTTCCGCATACTTTAAGCTAGAAACACCATTCAAACATCAAAATGTTCAGCTTCTTTTGGAATGGATTGATCGTATTTTTCTAATTAAAATGTTTTATACTTTTTATAAAATTTAACTTTATTTAAAATAATTTTCCCATTGAAATGAATGGGGAGAATCTTCAAATTTCGGTAAACTTTCAGCCTTTATATCTTCAGCAAACTTTCAGCTAAAAAAACCATTCAAATTTTCAACAATTCTACACATTTTCAGCTTTTATACGAACTTTTCAGCTTTTTCATATCTTTTATAGTTTTTATAAAATTAAACTTTATTTAAAATATTTTTACCATTGAAATGAATGGGAAACACTTCAAATCTCTTTAAATCTTCAGCTTTTTTTTTCAACCTTCATATCTTCAGCATACTTTAAGCTAGAGCAATCATTCAAATTTTAAACAATTCAGCACATTTACAGCTTTTAAAATATGTTTTCAGCTTTTTCATATCTTTTACAGATTTTTATAAATCACAGTTTAAGTTTAATAAAGAATTTGGATTTTGACCTAATTCTGCTCCACTCTAGCTTCCACTCTAATTTTTCACATCTCAAACTTCTTCATCAATTCCTCTCTCCTAAACTAAACTTTACCCTTTATGCACAAAATTTATATTAAAGTAGTAGAGAAATTTGTCCTCTTTCCAAAGATGCAGTTGTTTTTTTCATATGACCTACGGTTTTTAAACTAGGAGGGCTAAACCTTAACGAGGGAAGCAAATTGCTCCATTAAGACCAATGCATTTCACCCAGAAAATAATGCTTGAAGGTTTTAAATTAAGGCTTTTTCTAACTCGCCATAACTAATAGAATTTTCCACATATCTTAAAATTTTTAACACCATAATCTTCATTGAGGCCTTCTGCTTCTCACAAAGAAAGAATCATCTCGATATGTCTTACGGTTCTTTTGTAATGTTTATTTGTTTGAGGCATGGTCAACATCTGAGAAATGTCTCCTCGATTCAAAAGTGGCAGTTGGAGGCAGCTGTTAATCAACTAATTTGAATAACGAAATTTGATTGGCTTAGCCTTCTCATAGACTTAGAATGGGCCATAGAGATCCATTGCTGCCATTCATTTCAATGGGGCAATTGATTCCCATTTGATCCTATTATAAAATAGCTTTTGTAATTGGTTCACAATGGAGAGTCATAGCAACATTAAGGATGCATATAACTAATCCAGCCAATCATTGCTTATGATTTAACATTAATTCAACAAGTCACGCCCACTTTTCAACATCATTTTTGAATGTCAAATATCTTCTAAGTGGAACATCGTAGAAACGTGGGAGTTGTTTTATATTGATCTAGGTTGAATGTAGATTATAACATGATGTCACTAACTCATCCATAGCAACCAGATTATTTACTATAGCAACCAAATTGGATAATCTTTATCTCAGCCTAGGTAAATGCTAGAGACACAGGAGTTGGTCTAATTGACTTGTAGTCAAACAGGGAACCTTATAAAATGTCAATGACCCCTCCATAGCAACCATACTGGTTACCATAGCAACCCAGCTGACACATCTCTATCTCATCTTAGGAAAATGAGAGAGACACGGGAGTTGGTCTAACTGACTTGTGGTAACACAGGGAACATTATATAATGTCAATGACCTCTCCATAGCAACCATACTGGTTACCATAGCAACACAATTGACACATCTCTATCGCAGCTTGGGAAAATGAGAGAGACACGGGAGTTGGTCTAAATGACTTGTAGTCACACAGGGAACATTATATAATGTCACTTACCCCTCCATAGCAACCATACTGGTTACCATAGCAACCAAATTGACACATCTCTATCTCAGCTTAGGAAAATGAGAGAGACACAGGAGTTACTCTGAATGACTTGAAGTCACACAGGGAACATCATATAATGTCACTGACCCCTCCATAGCAACCATACTGGTTACCATGGCAACCAAATTGACACATCTCTATCTCAGCCTAGGAAAATGAGAGAGTCACGGGAGTTGGTCTAAATGACTTGTAGTCACACAGGGAACATTATATAGTCACTGACCCCTCCATAGCAACCATACTGGTTACCATAGCAACCGAATTGAGACATCTCTATTTCTGCTTTGGAAAATGAGAGAGACATGGGAGTTGGTCTAAATGACTTTAAGTAACACAGAGAACATATATATTGTCACTGACCCCTTCATAGCAACCATACTGGTTACCATAGCAACCAAATTGACACTTCTCTATCTCAGCCTAGGAAAATGCCAGAGACACAGGGGTTGTTCTAATTGACTTGTAGTCACACAGGGAACATTATATAATGTCAATGACCCCTCCATAGCAACCATACTGGTTACCATAGCAACCCAATTGACACATGTCTATCTCAGCTTTGGAAAATGATAGAGATACGGGAGTTGGTCTAAATGACTTGTAGTCACACAGGAAACATTATATAATGTCACTGACCCCTCCATAGCAACCATACTGGTTACCATAGCAACCAAATTGACACATCTCTATCTCAGCTTAGGAAAATGAGAGAGACACGGGAGTTGGTCTAAATGACTTGTAGTCACACAGTGAACATTATATAAAATCACTTACCCCTCCATAGCAACCATACTGATTACCATAGCAACCAATAGACACATCTCTTTCTCGGCTTAGGAAAATGCTAGAGACATGGGGGTAAGTTTGTTTCACTAATAGTGACCCTGGGAACATTCTTTGAGGTAACTGACCCCTCCATAGCAGCCATACTGGTTACCATAGCAACCCATTTGACACATCTCTATCTCCGCTTAGGGAAATGCAAGAGACACAGGAATTGGTCTAATTGACTTGTAGTCACACAGGGAACATTATATTATGTCACTGACCCCTCCATAGCACCCATACTGGTTACCATAGCAACCAAATTGACACATCTCTATGTCAGCTTAGGAAAATGAGAGAGACACGGGAGTTCGTCTAAATGACATGTAGTTCCACAGGGAACATTATATAATGTCACTGACCCCTCCATAGCAACCATACTGGTTACCATAGCAACCAAATTGACACATTTCTATCTCAGCTTAGGGAAACGCGAGAGACACGGGAGTTGGTCTAAATGACTTGTAGTCACACAGGGAACATTATATAATGTCACTGACCCCTCCATAGCAACCATACTGGTTACCATAGCAACCAAATTGACACATCTCTTTCTCAGCTTAGGAAAATGCTAGAGACATGGGGGTTGTTTTGTTTGACTCATAGTGACACAGGAAACATTAGATAATGTCAATGACATTTCCATAGCAGCCATAATAGTTATCATAGCAACCCAATTGGCATATCTCTAACTCAGCTCAGGGAAATGCTAGAGACATGGCGGTTGATTCATTTCCCTCAGAGTGACACTGGGAACATTCTATTATGTAAATGACCTGTCCAGAGCAACCAGACTTTTTACCATAGCAATGCAATTGGCATATCTTTATCTTAGGTTAGGAAAATGCTAGACAGAATTTCATCTTACTAATGTTATACCGTTCAGCTTCCACTTTCAACTTTTGACACTTTCATCTTTCAAATGTTTCACCTTAAGCTTCCACTTTTAACTTTTGACACTGTTCAACTTTCAAATGTTTCAGCTTTAGCTTCCACTTTCAACTTTTGACACTTTCAACTTTATAATGCTTCTCCTTTCAACTTTATACGTTTTCAACTTTATAATGTTTCACCTTTCGGCCTCCACTTTCAACCTTTGACACTTTCAGCTTTCAAATCTTTCACCTTTCAGCTTCACTTTTCAACTTTTGAAACTTCCGACTTTCAAATCTTTCACCTTTCAGCTTTACTTTTCAACTTTTGAAACTTTCACCTTTCAGCTTCACCTTTCAACTTTAGATTTTTTTCAGATACATTCAGCCTGCTTTCATTTTCAGCTCTCTGCATTCACACGCATTTTCCGCTAGGAAATGCATATTCTAGTTTTTATTCTTATTCCCCCCCCTTTTTCCGGAGCCTACTACTTCAGCATACTTTGCCCTAGAAACACCATTCAAACGTCAAAACGTACAGCTTTTTTTGCTCTATGTTGCTCGTATACAGCTTTTTGATATCTTTTATACTTTTTATAAAATTTAACTTTATTTAAAATATTTTTTCCCATTGAAATGAATGGGGAGACTCTTCAAATCTCTTTAAATCTTCAGCTTTTTTTCAAACTTCATAACTTCCGCATACTTTCAGCTAGAGCAATCATTCAAATTTTAAACAATTCAACACATTTTCAGCTTTTAAAAGCTCTTTTCAGCTTTACATATCTTTTACAGATTTTTATAAATCACAGTTTAAGTTTAATGAAGAATTTGGATTTTGACCTAATTCTGCTCCACTCTAGCTTACACTCTAATTTTTCACATCTCAAACTTCTTCATTTATTCCTCTCTCCTAAAGTAAACTTTACCCTTTATGCATAAAATTTATATTAAATTAGTAGAGAAATTTGTCCTCTTTCCAAAGATGCAGTTGTTTTTTTCATATGACCTACGGTTTTTAAACTAGGAGGGCTAAACATTAACGAGGGAAGCAAATTGCTCCATTGAGATCAATGCATTTCACCCAGAAAATAATGCTTAAAAGTTTTAAATTTAGGCTTTTTCTAACTCGCCATAACTAATAGATTTTTCCACATATCTTAAAATTTTTTACACCATAATCTTCATTGAGGCCTTCTGCTTCTCACAAAGAAAGAATCATCTCGATATGTCTTACGGTTCTTCTGTAATGTTTATTTGTTTGAGGCATGGTCAAAATCTGAGAAAAGTCTCCTCGATTTGAAAAGTGGCAGTTGGAGGCAGCTGTTAATCAACTAATTTGAATAACGAAATTTGATTGGCTTAGCCTTCTCATAGACTCACAATGGGCCATAAAGATGCATTGCTGCCATTCATTTCAATGGGGCAATTGATTCCCATATGATCCAATTGTAAAAGAGCTTTTGTAAGTGGTTCACAATGGAGATTCAAAGCAACATTAAGGATACATATAACTAATCCAGCCAATCATTGCTTATGATTTAACATAAATTCATCAAGCCACGCCCAGTTTAAACAACCATAGAGATGTATTGCTGCCATTCATTTCAATGGGACAAATGATTCCCATATGATCCAAATGTAAAAGAGCTTCTGTAATTGGTTCACAATGGAGATTCATAGCAACATTAAGGATGCATATAAGTAATCCAGCCAATCATTACTTATGATTTAACATTAATTTATCAAGCCACGCCCACTTTTCAACATAATTTTTGAATGTCAAATATCTTCTAAGTGGAACATCGTAGAGACATGGGAGTTGTTTTATATTGATCTAGGTTGAATGTAGATTATAACATGATGTCACTAACTCATCCATAGCAACCAGATTATTTACCATAGCAACCAAACCGGATAATCTTTATCTCAGCCTAGGAAAACGACAGAGACACAGGAGTTGGTCTAAATGACTTGTAGTCAAACAGGGAACCTTATATAATGTCACTGACACCTCCATAGCAACCATACTGGTTACCATAGCAACCCAGTTGACACATCTCTATCTCAGATTTGGATAATGACAGAGACACAGGGGTTGGTCTAAATGACTTGTAGTCACACAGGGAACATCATATAATGTCACTGAGCCCTCCGTAGCAACTATACTGGTTACCATAGCAACCAAATTGACATCTCTATCTCAGCTTAGGAAAATGCTAGAGACACGGGAGTTGGTCTAAATGACTTGTAGTCACACAGGGAACTTTATATAATGTCACTGACCCCTCCATAGCAACCATACTGGTTACCATAGCAACCAAATTGACACATCTCTATCTCAGCGTAGGAAAATGAGAGAGACACGGAAGTTGGTCTAAATGACTTGTAGTCACACAGGGAACATTATATAATGTCACTTACCCCTCCATAGCAACCATACTGGTTACCATAGCAACCAAATTGACACATCTCTATCTCAGCCTTGGAAAATGCCAGAGACACAGGAGTTGTTCTAATTGACTTGTAGTCACACAGGAAACATTATATAATGTCAATGACCCCTCCATAGCAACCATACTGGTTACCATAGCAACCCAATTGACACATCTCTATCTCAGCTTTGAAAAATGATAGAGATACGGGAGTTGGTCTAAATGACGTGTAGTCACACAGGAAACATTATATAATGTCACTGACCCCTCCATAGCAACCATACTGGTTACCATAGCAACCTAATTGACACATCTCTATCTCAGCTTAGGAAAATGAGAGAGACACGGGAGTTGGTCTAAATGACTTGTAGTCACAGAGTGAACATTATATAAAATCACTTACCCCTCCATAGCAACCATACTGATTACCATAGCAACCAATAGACACATCTTTTTCTCAGCTTAGGAAAATGCTAGAGACATGGGGGTAAGTTTGTTTCACTAATAGTGACCCTGGGAACATTCTTTGAGGTAACTGACCCCTCCATAGCAGCCATACTGGTTACCATAGCAACCCATTTGACACATCTCTATCTCAGCTTAGGGAAATGCAAGAGACACAGGAATTGGTCTAATTGACTTGTAGTCACACAGGGAACATTATATTATGTCACTGACCCCTCCATAGCCCCCATACTGGTTACCATAGCAACCAAATTGACACATCTCTATGTCAGCTTAGGAAAATGAGAGAGACACGGGAGTTCGTCTAAATGACTTGTAGTTCCACAGGGAACATTATATAATGTCACTGACCCCGCCATAGCAACCATACTGGTTACCATAGCAACCAAATTGACACATCTCTATCTCAGTTTAGGAAAATGGGAGAGACACGGGAGTTGGTCTAAATGACTTGTAGTCACACAGGGAACAATATATAATGTCACTTACCCCTCCATAGCAACCATACTGGTTACCATAGCAACCAAAATGACACATCTCTATCTCAGCTTAGGAAAATGAGAGAGACACAGGAGTGGGTCTAAATGACTTGTAGTCACACAGGGAACATTATATAATGTCACTGACCCCTCCATAGCAACCATACTGGTTACCATAGCAACCAAATTGGCATATCCCTATATCAGCTTTGGAAAATGCTAGAGACATGGGGGTTTTGTTTCACTCATAGTGACACTGGGAACAATCTATTATGTAAATGACCTGTCCAGAGCGACCAGACTTTTTACCACAGCAACGCAATTGCCATATCTTTATCTTAGGTTAGGAAAATGCTACACAGAATTTCAACATATGTATATTATACCTTTCAGCTTCCACTTTCAACTTTTGACACTTTCAACTTTCAAAAGTTTCACCTTCAGCTTCCACTTTCTATTTTTAACACTTTCAACTTTACAATGCTTCAACTTTAAACTTTATACGTTTTCAACTTTAGAATGTTCCACCTTTCAGCCTCCACTTTTAACTTTTGATATTTTCAACTTTACAATGTTTCACCTTTCAGCTTCCACTTTCAACTTTTGACACTTTCACCTTTCTAATATTTTAACATTCAGCTTCCACTTTCAACTTTACATATTTCAACTTCACAATGTTTCAGCTTCAGCTTTCAAATTTAGACACTTTTCAAATTACAGTGTTTCACCTTTTAGCTTCAACTTTCAACTTTTGACACTTTTAACTTTCTAATGTTTCACCGTTCAGCCAAAGAATTCAGCAATTTAAAGCATTCTCTTTCAGCTCTCTGCATTCACACGCAT
>SRMA01010863.1:0-10338 GCA_007224835.1 Danionella cerebrum
CATCAAAATGTTCAGCTTCTTTTGGACTAGACTGCTCGTATTTTTCTTATTAAAATGTTTTATACTTTTTATTAAATTCAACTTTATTTAAAATATTTTTCCCATTGAAATGAATGGGAAACACTTCAAATCTCTTTCAATCTTCAGCTTTTTTTCAACCTTCATCTCTTCAGCATACTTTCAGCTAGAGCAATCATTCAAATTTTAAACAATTCAACACATTTTCAGCTTTTTAAAGCTCTTTTCAGCTTTTACATATCTTTTACAGATTTTAATAAATCGCAGTTTAAGTTTAATAAAGAATTTGGATTTTGACCTAATTCTGCTCCACTCTAGCTTCCACTCTAATTTTTCACATCTCAAACTTCTTCATCAATTCCTCTCTCCTAAACTAAACTTTACCCTTTATGCACAAAATTTATATTAAAGTAGTAGAGAAATTTGTCCTCTTTCCAAAGATGCGGTTGTTTTTTTCATATGACCTACGGTTTTTAAACTAGGAGGGCTAAACCTTAACGAGGGAAGCAAATTGCTCCATTAAGATCAATGCATTTCACCCAGAAAATAATTCTTGAAGGTTTTAAATTAAGGCTTTTTCTAACTCGCCATAACTCCTAGATTTTTCCACATATCGTTAAAAATTTTACATCATAATCTTCATTGAGACCTTCTGCTTCTCACAAAGAAAGAATCATCTCGATATGTCTTACGGTTCTTCTGTAATCTTTATTTGTTTGAGGCATGGTCAACATCTCAGAAATGTCTACTCGATTCGAAAAGTGGCAGTTGGAGGCAGCTGTTAATCAACTAATTTGAATAACGAAATTTGATTGGCTTAGCCTTCTCATACACTCACAATGGGCCATAGAGATGCATTGCTGCCATTCATTTCAATGGGGCAATTGATTCCCATAGATCCTATTGTAAAAGTGCTTTTGTAATTGGTTCACAATTGAGATTCAAAGCAACATTAAGTATACATATAACTAATCCAGGCAATCATTGCTTATGATTTAACATAAATTCATCAAGCCACGCCCAGTTTTAACAACCATAGAGATGCAGTGCTGCCATTCATTTCAATGGGGCAAATGATTCCCATATGATCCAATTGTAAAAGAGCTTTTGTAATTGGTTCACAATGGAGATTCATAGCAACATTAAGGATGCATATAACTAATCCAGCCAATCATTGCTTATGATTTAACATAAATTCATCAAGCCACGCCCACTTTTCAACATCATTTTTGAATGTCAAATATCTTCTAAGTGGAACATCGTAGAAACATGGGAGTTGTTTTATATTGATCTAAGATGAATGTAGATTACAACATGATGTCACCAACTCATCCATAGCAACCAGATTATTTACCATAGCAACCAAGCCGGATAATCTTTATCTCAGCCTAGGTAAATGCTAGAGACACAGGAGTTGGTCTAATTGACTTGTAGTCAAACAGGGAACCTTATAAAATGTCAATGACCCCTCCATAGCAACCATGCTGGTTACCATAGCAACCAAATTGACACATCTCTATCTCAGCTTAGGAAAATGAGAGAGACGCTGGAGTTGGTCTAAATGACTTGTAGTCACACAGGGAACATTATATAATGTCACTTACCCCTCCATAGCAACCATACTGGTTACCATAGCAACCAAATTGACACATGTCTATCTCAACTTAGGAAAATGAGAGAGACATGGGAGTTGGTTTAAATGACTTGTAGTCAGAAAGGGAACATTATATAATGTCACTTACCCCTCCATAGCAACCATACTGGTTACCATAGCAACCCAATTGACACATCTTTATCTCTGCTTAGGAAAATGCTAGAGACATGGGGGTGAGTTTGTTTCACTAATAGCGACCCCGGAAACATTCATTGAGGTAGCAGACCCCTCCACAGCAGCCATACTGGTTGCCATAGCAACCCAATTGACACATTTCTATCTCAGCTTAGGAAAATGCTAGGGACACAGGAGTTGGTTTAATTGACTTTTAATCACACAGGGAACATTATATTATGTCACTGACCCCTTCATAGCAACCATACTGGTTACCATAGCAACCCAATTGACACATCTCTATCTTAGTTTTGGAAAATGCTAGAGACATGGGGGTTGGTGTAATTTACTTGCAGTCACACAGGGATCAATATATTATGCCAATGACCCCTCCATAGCAACCATACTGGTTAGCATAGCAACCCAATTGACACATCTCTCCCTCAGCTTAGGAAAGTGCTAGAGACATGGGGTGAGTTTGTTTCAATAATTGTGACCCCGGTAACAATCACTGAGGTAACTAAACCCTCCATAGCAACCAAATGGTTACCATAGCAACCAAATTGACATATCTCTATCTCAGCTTAGAAAAATGCTAGGGACACAGGGTTTGGTTTGTTTCACTCATAGTGACACATGAAACATTATATGATGTCAATGACCCCTCCATAGCAACAATACTGGTTACCATAGCAACCCAGTTGGCACATCTTTTCTCAGCTTAGGAAAATGCTAGAGACACAGGGGTTGTTGTAATTTACCTGTAGTCACTCAAGGAACATTATATGATGTTACTGACCCCTCCATGGCAACCAGACGTGTTACCATAGCAGCTCAATTGACATATCTCTTACTCAGCTTAGCGAAGTGCAAGAGACATGAGGGTAGGTTTAATTTTTCGTAGTCACACAGATAACAATATATTATGTCTGTGACCCATCCATAGCAACCCTACTTATTACCATAGCAACCGAATTGATTGACATTTTCAACTTTACAATGTGTCACATTTGTTTTTAAGTTTCGCGTTTCAGCTTCCACTTTCAAATTTGACAATTTTAACTTTCTAATGTTTTACCTTTCAGCTTCCACTATTAATTTGACACTTTTTACTTCCTAATGTTTCACATTTCAGCTTCCACTTTCAACTTATGACACTTTCAACTTTTGACACTTTTTCAGCTGTCTTATATTTTACCCTTCAGCTTCCACTTTCAACTTTACATATTTCAACTTTACAATGTTTCAGCTTCAGCTTTTAACTTTTGCCATTTTCAACTTTATAATGTTTCACCTTTTAGCTTCAACTTTCAACTTTTGACACTTTAACTTTCTAATGTTTTACCTTTCAGCTCACACTTTTTTATTTTCAACACTTTCAACTTTCTAATGTTTCAACCTTCAGCTTCCACTTTCAACTTTTTATATTTCAACTTTACAACGTTTCAGCTTTTAACTTTTGACACTTTTAATTTTCTAATGTTTCATGGTTCAGCCAAGGAATTCAGCAATTTTAAGCATTTTCTTTCAGCTCTCTGCATTCACACGCATTTTCCGCTAGGAAATGCACTTTCTAGTTAGTGTGAATGCAGGGGCATTCACACTATTGTTATCCTACGTATTTATTATTATTAGTGTGAATGCAGAGGCATTCACACTATTGTTATCCTACGTATTTATTATTATTTTTATTCCCCCCCTTTTTGAGAAGCTATCTCCTTCCGCATACTTTGCGCTAGAAACACCATTCAAACGTCAAAACGTTCAGCTTTTTTTGCTCTAGGTTGCTTGTATTCAGCTTTTTGATATCTTTTATACTTTTTATAAAATTTAACTTTATTTAAAATATTTTTTCCCATTGAAATGAATGGGGAGACTCTTCAAACCTCCTTCAAACTTAAGCTTTTTCAGCCTTTAATAACTTCAGCATACTTTCAGCTACAGCAACCATTCAGCTTTTAAACAATTCTACACACTTTCAGCTTTTAAATGATGTCTTCAGCTTTTTCATATCTGTTACAGATTTGTATAAATCACAGTTTATATTTATGAATATTTTAGATTTTTACCTAATTCTGCTCCACTCTAGCTTCCACTCTAGTTTTTCACATCTCAAACTTCTGAATCTATTCCTCTCTCCTAAACTAAACTTTAGCCTTTATGAACAAATTTTATATTAAAGTAGTAGAGAAATTTGTCCTCTTTTTGAAGATACAGTTGTTAATTTGATATGACCTACGGTTTTTGAACTTGGAGGGCTAAACCTTAACGAGGGAAGAAAATTGCTCCATTAAGATCAATGCATTTCAACCAGAAGATACTGCTCGAAAATTATACACTAAGGCTTTTTTTTATTTTTTTTAACTCCTAAAATTTTTAACCTATCTTTATAAAAATTACATTATAATCTTCATTGAAGTCTTCCGCTTCGCACAAAGAAAGAATCATCTCGATATGTCTTACGGTTCTTCTGTAATGTTTATTTGTTTGAGGCATGGTCAAATCTGAGAAATGTCTCCTCGATTCAAAAAGTGGCAGTTGGAGCCAGCTGGGCCTAATTTGAATACTGAAATTTGATTGGCTAAGGCTGTCCCATAGACCTACAATGGGCCGTAGAGATGCATTGCTCCCATTCATTTCAATGGGGCCATTGATTCCCATATGATCCTAATGTAAAATAGCTTTTGTAATTGGTTCACAATGGAGAGTCATAGCAACATTAAGGATGCATATAACTAATCCAGCCAATCAATGCTTATGATTTAACATTAATTCAACAAGCCACGCCCACTTTTCAACATCATTTTTGAATGTCAAATATCTTCTAAGTGGAACATCGTAGAGACATGGGAGTTGTTTTATATTGATCTAAGTTGAATGTAGATTACAACGTGATGTCACCAACTCATCCATAGCAACCAGATTAATTTCCATAGCAACCCAATTGACACATCTCTATCTCAGCCCAGGAAAATGCTAGAGACACAGGGGTTGGTCTAATTGACTTATAGTCACACAGGGAACATTATATAATGTCAATGACCCCTCCATAGCAACCATAATGGTAACCATAGCAACCAGATTGACACATATCTATCTCAGCTTAGGAAAATGCTAGAGACATGGGGGGGAGTTTGTTTCACTAATAGCGACCCCGGGAACATTCATTGAGGTACCTGACCCTCCATAGCAACCATACTGGTTACCATAGCAACCCAGTTGACACATCTCTATCTCAGCTTAGGAAAATGCTAGAGACATGGGGGTGAGTTTGTTTCACTAGTAGCGACCCCGGGAACATTCATTGAGGTACCTGACCCTCCATAGCAACCATACTGGTTACCATAGCAACCCAGTTGACACATTTCTATCTCAGATTTGGAAAACGACAGAGACACAGGAGTTGGTCTAAATGACTTGTAGTTACACAGGAAACATCATATAATGTCACTGACCCCTCCATAGCAACCATACTGGTTACCATAGCAAACAAATTGACACATCTCTATCTCCGTTTAGGAAAATGAGAGAGACACGGGAGTTGGTCTAAATGACTTGTAGTCACACAGGGAACATTATATGTCACTGACCCCTCCATAGCAACCGTACTGGTTACCATAGCAACCAAATTGACACATCTCTATCTCAGCTTAGGAAAATGCTAGAGACACAGGAGTTGGTCTAAATGACTTGTAGTCACACCGGGAACATTATATAATGTCACTGACCCCTCCATAGCAACCATACTGGTTACCATAGCAACCAAATTGACACATCTCTATCTCAGCTTGGGAAAATGAGAGAGACACGGGAGTTGGTCTAAATGACTTGTAGTCACACAGGGAACATTATATAATGTCGCTGACTCCTCCATAGCAACCATACTGGTTACCATAGCAACCAAAATGACACATCTCTATCTCAGCTTAGTAAAATGAGAGAGACACGGGAGTGGGTCTAAATGACTTGTAGTCACACAGGGAACATTATATAATGTCACTGACCCCTCCATAGCAACCATACTGGTTACCATATCAACCAAATTGGCATATCCCTATATGAGCTTTGGAAAATGCTAGAGACATGGGAGTTGTTTTGTTTCACTCATAGTGACACTGGGAACAATCTATTATGTAAATGACCTGTTTAGAGCGACCAGACTTTTTACCATAGCAATGCAATTGCCATATCTTTATCTTAGGTTAGGAAAATGCTAGACAGAATTTCAACTTACTTATATTATACCTTTCAGCTTCCACTTTAAACTTTTGACACTTCAAACTTTCAAAAGTTTCACCTTCAGCTTCCACTTTCTATTTTTGACACTTTCAACTTTACAATGCTTCACCTTTCAACTTTATACGTTTTCAACTTTAGAATGTTTCACCTTTCAGCCTACACTTTCAACTTTTGATATTTTTCAACTTTACAATGTTTCACCTTTCAGCTTCCACTTTCAACTTTTGACACTTTCAACTTTCTAATATTTTAACATTCAGCTTCCACTTTCAACTTTACATATTTCAACTTTACAATGTTTCAGCTTCAGCTTTCAAATTTTGACACTTTTCAAATTACAATGTTTCACTTTTTAGCTTCAACTTTCAACTTTTGACACTTTTAACTTTCTAATGTTTCACCGTTCAGCCAAGGAATTCAACAATTTTAAGAATTCTCTTTCAGCTCTCTGCATTCACACGCATTTTCCGCTAGGAAATGCACTTTCTAGTTATTATTATTATTCCCGGTCGCTAACTACTCCCGCATACTTTGGCCTAGAAACACCATTCAAACGTCAAAATGTTCAGCTTATTCAGGACATGTATGCTATTACGTTTCACTTTTCAAACTTTTATACTTTTTATAAAATTTAACTTTATTTAAAATATTTTTCCCATTGAAATGAATGGGAAAAATTTCAAATCTCTTTCAAAATTCAGCTTTTTTTCAACCTTCATAACTTCAGCATACTTTCAGCTAGAGCAATCATTCAAATTTTAAACAATTCAACACATTTTCAGCTTTTAAAATATGTTTTCAGCTTTTCATATCTTTTACAGATTTTTATTAATCACAGTTTAAGTTTAATGAAGAATTTGGAATTTGACCTAATTCTGCTCCACTCTAGCTTCCACTCTAACTTTTCACATCTCAAACTTCTTGATCTATTCCTCTCTCCTAAACTAAACTTTAACATTTATGCACAAAAATTATATTAAAGTAGTAGAGAAATTTGTCCTCTTTCCATAGATGCAGTTGTTCCTTTCATATGACCTGCGGTTTTTAAACTAGGAGTGCTAAACCTTAACGAGGGAAGAAAATTGCTCCATTAAGATCAATGCATTTCGGCCAGAAGATACTGCTTGAAAATAATACATTAAGGCTTTTTTTAACTCGCCATAACTCCAAAAATTTTTCACATATCGTTATCAAATTTACATTATAGTCTTTATTGAAGTCTTCCGCTTCTCACAAAGAAAGAATCATCTCGATATGTCTTACGGTTCTTCTGTAATGTTTATTTGTTTGAGGCATGGTCAAAATCTGAGAAATGTCTCCTCGATTCAAAAAGTGGCAGTTGGAGCCAGCTGGGCATAATTTGAATACTGAAATTTGATTGGCTAAGGCTGCCCCATAGACTTAGAATGGGCCATAGAGATGCATTGCTCCCCTTCATTTCAATGGGGCAATTGATTCCCATATGATCTTATTGTAAAAGTGCCTTTGTAATTGGTTCACAATGGAGAGTCATAGCAAGATTGAGGATGCATATAACTAATCCAGCCAATAATTGCTTATGATTTAACATAAATTCATCAAGCCACGCCCACTTTTCAACATCATTTTTGAATGTCGAATATCTTCTAAGTGGAACATCGTAGAGACATGGGAGTTGTTTTATATTGATCTAGGTTGAATGTAGATTAAACATGATGTCACCATCTCACCAACTCATCCATAGCAACCAAATTATTTACCATAGCAACCAAATTGACACTTCTCTATCTCAGCCTAGGAAAATGCCAGAGACACAGGAGTTGGTCTAATTGACTTGTAGTCACACAGGGAACATTATATAATGTCAATGACCCCTCCATAGCAACCATACTGGTTACCATAGCAACCCAATTGACACATCTTTATCTCAGCTTTGGAAAATGATAGAGACACAGGAGTTGGTCTAAATGACTTGTAGTCACATAGGGAACATTATATGTCACTGACCCTCCATAGCAACCGTACTGGTTACCATAGCAACCAAATTGACACATCTCTATCTCAGCTTAGGGAAACGAGAGAGACACGGGAGTTGGTCTAAATGACTTGTAGTCACACAGGTAACATTATATTCCGTTACATACCCCTCCATAGCAACCATACTGGTTACCATAGCAACCAAATTGACACATCTCTATCTCAGCTTAGGAAAATGAGAGAGACACGGGAGTTGGTCTAAATGACTTGTAGTCACACAGGGAACATTATATAATGTCACTGACCCCTCCATAGCAACCATACTGGTTACCATAGCAACCAAATTGACACATCTCTATCTCAGCTTAGGAAAATGCTAGAGACACGGAGTTGGTCTAAATGACTTGTAGTCACACAGGGAACATTATATGTCACTGACCCCTCTATAGCAACCGTACTGGTTACCATAGCAACCAAATGGACACATCTCTATCTCAGCTTAGGAAAATGAGAGAGACACAGGAGTTGGTCTGAATGACTTGAAGTCACACAGGGATCATTATATAATGTCACTGACACCTCCATAGCAATCATAGTGGTTACCATAGCAACCAAATTGACACATATCTATCTCAGCTTAGGAAAATGCTAGAGACACAGGGGTTGGTGTAATTTACCTGTAGTCAATCAAGGAACATTATATGATGTTACTGACCCCTCCATAGCAACCAGACGTGTTACCATAGCAACCAAATTGACACATATCTATCTCAGATTAGGAAAATGCTAGAGACACAGGGGTTGGTGTAATTTACCTGTAGTCACTCAAGGAACATTATATGATGTTACTGACCCCTCCATAGCAACCAGACGTGTTACCATAGCAACCCAATTGGCATTTCTCTAACTCAGCTTAGCGAAATGCTAGAGATATGGGTGTAGGTTTAAATTACTCGTAGTCACACAGATAACAATATATTATGTCTGTGACCCCTCCATAGCAACCATACTTATTACCATAGTAACCCAATTGATTGACATTTTCAACTTTACAATGTGTCACATTTGTTTTTATGTTTCACGTTTCAGCTTCCACTTTCAAATTTGACATATTTAACTGTCTAATGTTTTACCTTTCAGCTTCCACAATTAATTTGACACTTTTTACTTTCTAATGTTTCATATTTCAGCTTCCGCTTTCAACTTTTGACACTTTCAACTTTCTAATATTTTACCCTTCAGCTTCGACTTTCAACTTTACATATTTCTACTTTACAATGTTTCAGCTTCAGCTTTCAACTTTTGACATTTTCAACTTTACGTTTCACCCATTATCTTCAACTTTCAACTTTTGACACTTTAACTCTCTAATGTTTTACCTTTCAGCTCCCACTTTTAATTTTCAACACTTTCTTCTCTCTAATGTTTCACACTTCAGCTTCCACTTTTAACTTTTTATATTTCAACTTTACAATGTTTCAGCTTCAGCTTTCAAATTTTGACACTTTTCAGATTACAATGTTTCACCTTTTAGCTTTAACTTTCAACTTTTGACACTTCACTTTCTAATGTTTCACCATTCAGCCAGGGAATTCAGTAATTTTAAGCATTCTCTTTCAGCTCTCTGCATTCACACGCATTTTCCGCTAGGAAATGCACTTTCTAGTTATTATTATTATTCCCGGTCGCTAACTACTCCCGCATACTTTGGCCTAGAAACACCATTCAAACGTCAAAATGTTCAGCTTATTCAGGACATGTATGCTATTACGTTTCACTTTTCAAACTTTTATACTTTTTATAAAATTTAACTTTATTTAAAATATTTTTCCCATTGAAATGAATGGGAAACACTTCAAATCTCTTTCAATCTTCAGCTTTTTTTCAACCTTCATAACTTCAGCATACTTTCAGCTAGAGCAATCATTCAAATTTTAAACAATTCAACACATTTTCAGCTTTTAAAATATGTTTTCAGCTTTTTCATATCTTTTACAGATTTTTATAAATCACAGTTTAAGTTTAATGAAGAATTTGGATTTTGACCTAATTCTGCTCCACTCTAGCTTCCACTCTAATTTTTCACATCTCAAACTTCTTCATCAATTCCTCTCTCCTAAACTAAACTTTACCCTTTATGCACAAAATTTATATTAAAGTAGTAGAGAAATTTGTCCTCTTTCCAAGATGCAGTTGTTTCTTTCATATGACCTACGGTTTTTAAACTAGGAGGGCTAAACCTTAACGAGGGAAGAAAATTGCTCCATTAAGATCAATGCATTTCACCCAAATGATACTGCTTGAAAATTATACATTAAGGCTTTTTTTAACTCGCCATAACTCCTAAAAATTTTCAC
>SRMA01010867.1:0-10569 GCA_007224835.1 Danionella cerebrum
CCGCTCATTAAGGAAATTAGGTTATTAAATACACCACAATACTCTCTTGACTGATTAATAAAAAAAACAGAGACAATTCATAAATATCTGTGTATCATTTGTTCATTTGAATTTTAAAAATAAACAAAAAAGAATAAGAAACAAAGACATTTTGATCATAATTTTCATGCTTAATCACACAGCTCCATCAATTCCTGAATATTGTGGCTATGGAAAGTTATTCCTTGTTCCATGGCTCAAAATTAGTTACTATGAGAAAAAATAACTTCACTTTGTAGACATTTGGATGGCTATTCTACATTCCATTCTCTTCAAAGTTTACTTTTTATGTCCAACTCCGCAAATAGATGGATTAACGTTACCCAAAGGCATGAGTATGGCCAGCATGGAATAAATTTCCCATTATGTTCCTGTTTTGTTCAAGAATGGCCATTACTTCAGTTTTTCACACTCCCAACACAACCCTTGTGTCCATGTCTGTGTATGTTGTGTGTGTGGTGGAAAATGAGGCAAAAATATCAAGGAGTCGAATTATGAATTGACAAAATCACAAAGTATTTATTCAGGATGCATGCAACGGTTTTTAGATAGCAGATCGAACCCAAAGATGTTACGTTGGTTGCATACCCTTTGGGCATGGCAATCAGTCTTAAATACAATACAAAGATAGGCTGATCCCAGACATTGACAAATCAAATTAATAGATGAGAATCACACGTTTACAGAAACACGTAGAGTTAGCAGTTTAAATGTTCAAAGGTAATGTCATGACAAATGTCAGGTCGCTCTGTACACAAAAACTGGAAGACTAGTCACGCAGGCATTAATTTAAAAACAGAATAGTCAAGCAGGAAAGATACTGAAGCATTAAGGATTTAAAACAGTTAAACTATTTAAACCTAATGAGAAAATAATTATCGCAACCACATGTGTATTAAATTTTTGAAAAAGAAAACAAAAAAACAATACAATTACAACGTTCTTGTTTACATTTAATATTGAAAGCATATAAATTGGAAAATGTCTGTTTCTGAACATATATAAAAGAGAGTGAATGAATTCTATTTTGTTCACACTTTTCAATTAAAATAAAGGAAACAAAAGAAGGAAACAACAATCAAATTTGGGGGAGCTGATTAAAATTGTGCTTGTGCAACAGAACAAAGAGTTGACTATTTCCCTATTACCTGAGAAGATGAGGGGCGTAACATATGTATTCAATAATACACAATATACCGGTAGTTGCAGAAATTAAAGAACTTAAAATTCGTTTTGCTCATAAAACATTTTTTAAAACATTTTGTTTGTAATTTTTTTTAAATGTCTTTGATGGACTGCCGACCTGTCCATTTTTATACTGAAAATCAAATGAACAAATGATGGACAGAATTGAACACTCATACTCTATTTAAATAATTGTAGAAATCAATATAGCTATACAGTGTGTGACAATTAACTGTGTTTTTTGGAAATTGAGTGAGAAAATAATAATTACAAAGAATAATTCCAACATTATCTCAGATGCTATGTGCTGTATCAGGTACTCTCAGTATCAATCAATCTCTTGTGTTCTGTGTTCATAGTTTTTCAAGTTTGAGTGAATGAAAGCGGATCTTGTTAAAACCCTTCGTGAGGCTCTTTCAGGACAGCCACTGCAGAGGTCACCTGTTTGTTTTGGCTGTCAGGTTGCATTTCCTCATTCTCTTATTCAACATGACACAGACAGCAGTGTGAGTGTAGACTGTGACATTCCGCTCTCTTCCTGTCAGTGGAGGGGATGGCGGTGCTCGATGCTAATTGTGTCTCTGTAAGTGGCAGCTATCGCAGTGCTGTGCCATTTTCCAAATGTGGGATGTGCTCACTGCTCCTTTGCCAATGAAATGCATCTTAATCACCTAGCTCTGCAGCCGGTTCTGAAACATTTTACTCAAGTACATTTTTTTTGATGATCGGTTTTATGGACATTGATTTTATGGAGTCTCATACTTCATTTCTTGGCTACAAAAAAAAACCCCTGTACATTTCATAATCATAGACTTAAAGGGATACAGTTAGCAGTGGTGTAATTAACTAATTACAAATACTCAAATTACCGTATTTTTCGCTGTATAAAACGCACTGGCATATAAGATGCAATTTTAAATGAGGAAGATTTAGAAAAAAAGATTCTGAACCAAATACTGTAGTAAAATATTTTACATCAACTGTGTAAAAGTTAACAGCAGTTTAAGAACAATTATATGCCAAACATGTAACATGAACAGTAGTAAGGAAACAGTAAAAGTAACAAAAAAAGACTGTAATATTTTTATTCGAACTCCAATAATTCCTCTTCGTCACTGCTATCAGAAATGAGGAAGGACAGATCCACCCAGTCATTGTCATCACTTTCTTCCTCACTGGTGTCAAATAAGATGTTGTCTTCTGTTCCATCCAAGGCATTATTAATGCCACACTTCTTAAATGATTTTATAACAATGTCCTCCTTCACGGAGTCCTACGCGCTATAGTAGGATCGACGAGATGGGCGATGACGTCAGCGCACACCACAGGGTCTACAAATATTGCAGACGGCTCCGGAGCTAGGCCGAAGCCGCGGCCTCTCTTACGCCTCCCCTACGGCCGTGACCGCCCTCTGCTCTGCGGCGCTCTGCATTCGCCATATGAGATGCACCAACTTTTCCCCCTCACTTTTGGGGAAGAAAAAGTGCGTCTAATACGGCAAAAAATACGGTAGTTTCGTTGAGTAGTTTTTTTTTCTCAGAGATTGTAATTTAGGGAGTAGATCTATAAGTGTATACATTTCCTTGAACACATTTCTAGTTCTGTATCTGTACTTTTACTGAACTACTTTTCTTCAACCTGGCTTAACTACTTTATAATTTTTTATCAATTTTTTTATAAAGTGAAACGATCCCCCAAAAATGAGATCTAGCAAATATAACCAATCCAATACAATCACATCAATTGTATTGTATTGATTTTTTATTA
Organism: Danionella cerebrum; assembly: GCA_007224835.1. NCBI lineage: Eukaryota > Metazoa > Chordata > Actinopteri > Cypriniformes > Danionidae > Danionella > Danionella cerebrum. The sequence continues at coordinate 2,992 of SRMA01010867.1, forward strand.
TTTCAATTGCCAGGAAAATAGTTGAACGTTTAACTATGTATCAGTTATTCTCTCTCGTGCTCCCTTTATTCTGTCTTTCTACTTTTACGCTATCTTTATTTCTCTTTTCTCCTTTTTCTCCCTCTCTTTCACTATTTCTTTCTCACAGCTTTATTTTTCACTCCCTCTCTTTCTTCTTCACTTTCACTCTCTATCTCTTGTATTTCCATTTTTTGTTCTCTCACTCTTTCTGTCTCTCTCTTTTCAATCTATCCATCTCTCTCACTTCTTTCTTGTTTTTTCTTTCCTCTCTGTTTTCTCCAGCTTACTCTCTCACTTTCTCTTCACGCTATGTGTCTTTTTTTCATGCTCTCCTTTTTTCCCTCACTCTCTCTTTTCCTTCTCTCTCCCTCTTGCTCTTTCTGTCTGATTCTCTTTTTTACCTCTCTTCTATTTCTATTTTGCTTAGAAACACCCTTGAGTAAATGACTCTTGGACATTTGTCGGTCATAAAGTGAAATAATTTTCAGTGAAATGCTCAATACTTGTGAGTAGTTTTAGTAGAGCTAATGTTTACTCAAACTTTGGGGCATATTCTGAACAGAAACTTTTACTCTGCTTTCTTTACTTTTTTTGGCAAGTAATGGTACTTTTACTTGAGTGTGATATTCCAGTTCTCATTACATCACTGACACGTAATGACACTATGGCTGGACTGTATAACAGGAGAGTAGAAGTATTGTTTAACGTACATTTAAAATAACAAAAAAATGCAGCTGATCCAGTTGAGCTTAATTTAGCTGTGAAGTATCATTTTTAAATGTGTATCAGAATTTTGCAATAATGTATTTAACAAAAAATGTTTATTTATTTAATACCACTCAGGTTCTGAGGTCCTAAAGATCTAGATTTAGATCAATTTCCCACACAAAATACCATTGTAAAACCAAGTTTATTTATTCAATTATGTTGCGGATGATGGCTAAGAAGAAGTTATACTACCACTTCCAGAAATGTCGAAGTTCTGGTACATGAAAGAGAAACTCCAGAGCTGGAAATATATAAATCGATAAAATCAAAGGGGTTCTTGATGCTGTAATCTGATTGAAAGCTTTCCATTTGAAACCATATCATTCTGTTCCTCTAAAAGACAGACTTGTGAGACTGTGAGATGTGGTGGCCTGTCTGGTGGCATTTCTATTTGTGAGTGACAGGTGACAACTCAGTGCCTGTGACCTGTGTGTGCAACTGAGAGGTCTGCGGTGGAAGAGAGTGTCCTGTGTGTTTTTTTCACTCTGCTTTTCTGCTTTGCTTTGCATCTCTTGAGGGGGCTGCCACGTATTGTCAGTTGGCATCAGCAGATGACGGATCTGTCTGCAGTACAGAGGCTCTTTTGTCAGTCATCGTCTGTGGAGAGGAGAGTGACATGAAGTTTACTTGTCCATTACAAGACATCAGTGTTATTCACAATGTTCTTGTGAGATGTAAAGTCTATTGAGCATCCAAACAAAATAATAATATTAAATGACATTCAAAGTTACATATTTTTGTCCATAGATGCAACCATAGACACATTTCAGAATGGGCTAAACGTCCAAAAATTAAAAAAAAAAAAAAATAGCCCAACATTTACTCTTTGATATACTTGTTAAATGTAATGTTACAATTTGAAATTTCTTTCTGTGATTCTACCATTGCGGAGTCCCAAACTCTCATCCCAATCAAGTGGAGATTTTGTTGCCTAGTTACTGTTGATTTACAATTTGCTTTCATATTTATTTATTTTATTTTACACTTTTAACAGTTATGTAGGTCCCTCACTATTAGAAATCCTCTGTTATAAAATTATAAAAGTAGCAATTAGTAAAGTGAAGAATTGTTGTATAATTGCTAAACAATTAATCCTGTACGCATTAACCTTAGTCCCTGCACGCATCGGTACTTTTGCTAATCACAGCAGCTGTTTTGAATTAAGTAGGAATGACTTAAACAATCCACCTATTGTTTAATCTTGATTTTAAATATAATGTGTAGGTTTCAAACGTTATTAGGTTCAGAAAAGGTTCGCCTGTTTTTTTTAAATACAATATGCACAATTGTTTTGACCTTGTCTTTGGTTTTGTGGCGGATTTATGATTTTTGGTTTTGTCTCAACACTTTTGTTTTTGGTTATCAAACATAAAGCTGTTCTCAACTTTTTTTATTTCAAAGAAAAAAAAGGCTCAAAAAGGCCCCTGACTTCTAAAGGGTTAAATTAAATCTACTTAATTTGATAAAGCATTTTTAAACTAGGACTGGTAGCTGTCAATGCTACTTCAAATAACTCGGTCAGCATTTGTCCCGCAGAGGATTGTGGGAAATATCACCCATTTTCTAATAAACAGAAATAGTAAACAGTCCGAGGACATTTTTTCGATCTTTTATTCAGACTCATATTTGTGGTGCACTAAATTCCAAAACTTCATACTGTGTATAGTGTGCAGATTGGGAGGCAAGGTTGTGCAGGAGTGCCATATGGCTTGGACTTGTATAAGAACCCTCCTGTTTCCAAAATCAGTGTGCCCACTACAAATTGAGGTGCACGGCAAATACTACACTGTCACTTTAATATTTGCCCTTTTGGTGACTGTGCCCATAAACCTGATTCTGTTCCAACAGCATGATTTCACAAATGGAAAAACAGCATCTGTTTTCCTGCAGCTTCACATATGGCTGTGATTGTTGCTCATATGAGATGAGGCAGGTAGGCTGGGTAACGGGGGATACCGGAGCATAGCATGCAGCTCTGGGGTCCTGCCTGGTGTCTGCTTGGGCATTGCTTTTGGCTCCTGGCCAGACCAGATAGACAGTCATACCTTTAGGGGTCCTGCAGAGCGCGCACATTGAGTGTTGCAGATGATTAAAACATGATTAAATATCTCAGATTCATATCTTTATTGTTTACAAGATGGAAGAAGTTTACAAGAAAACTTGTCTGTCAATCAATCAATCAGCAATTCTGTTCTTGATTATTTGTTATTTTCGTCGCCAATGCATGTATCTTCAATCTCTGTTTCTCCAAATATTCAATGTGCCTTTGTCCTTTCATCTCTATCTGTCTGTCTCACCAACCAGCTGTCTGTCTTTTTTGATTCTATTGTACATCTCTTTGTCAATTTGTCTGTATTCTTTCTCTTTGTTTGTTCTTGTACTGTATAATGAGTTAAAACATGGAGGTATAGAGTTCCAAGGTTTTGGAAACGTAAGCTAAACTCCTTTGAGCATGACGTCATTTTAGCATTTAAGTAATCAAATAAAAACAAAAAAGCATGCCGAGCATGATTTAAATGTGTAAATCTATTAGAAGGTAGCATAAGATGGGATGTGAATGTAATGTATGTGGTGTATTGTTTATTGTCGGGATAAAGTCTATACTGTATGTCCCGCAAATTAAATGTCTATGGCCCGGGGAAAATATTTAATTACTATAGAAACCAGCCCGCAGGCCGCAACCAACCACTAGCAGGGCTCTAGACTAACTTTTTGCACTGGTTGCACTGGTGCGCCTAAATTTTTTTCTTAGGTGCACCAGCACAAAGTTAGGTGCACCCAAATTTTCAACCGCATCACATTTAACACCCCATTTTCACAAGTTCACTTTTTTTAGTTATCTATTTATTTATTTTTTTTAAATCACTGTCCATAGACAATATTGACTTGTAAATGATTAACTAACAACCTGGTCAATATAAAGTTCTTTATTTGAAGCACAATTCCACAAGAAAGGTAACGAAAACTTACTGAAAAGGTGTTTAAAGTGCTTTACTGAGCTGAAATTTAAACTTTAAACTGATTTTGGTCCCTAAGAGCAGCAAATACATATAAAAACGATAATACAATTTACTACCCAGATCAAGAGTTTATAATGCAGCCTATTTATTTATTTTTTCATTTTTAAGTGTCAGAATATTATGGTTAATGCAGTAACGAGACGGTAGGCATATTATTGACATAGGCTCCATGACATGACATGGCTTACCTTGGGCATGAGCATGCTCGACCTCAATGTGTTCAATAATATATTCATCGGTCTTCCTTTACGACTGTACACAATGATGCATTCCTTTTTGGCGATATATGTGCCTCCGTCGATCAGGAATTCCATGTACGCACTGTTCGCAATTTGCACAGACGTCTTTTTCTTCAATGTATCTGCGATGACTTCTATAAATTGGGTGCGCGCGACATCATTGCTGTACATCGGGTTAACGTTCAAGCCATTTTTCTTCATAAGAGTTATTTCGGACTTGAATTTAGTGAAGGGGAGTTCTTCTTTTGCAATATTGTAGGCAACGTTAAACTTAATTCTCATCTCGGCCTCGTCTGATGATCTGTTTGCAGCTGCCTGCCGCTGTAAAGGTACGTTCACATCGAGCGCGGTAAGCGCGGAGGGTTTCCATGTTAAGTCAATGCAAAGACGCGTTTGAGGCTTCAGCGGCGCGGTAAACGCGAATTGAGCGGCGCGCTTGCTGCGATAGGCGCGTATTGAGCAGCATGAATGGGTGATACGCATGTTGTGAGCCGCGCGCAGGAGGCGGACCGGCCGTAGACGGAGTTTCGTTTTTTTTTTCCCCTCGAACGACGGGTCGCACCGGTGCAACCTTTGATTTTTTTTAGTCGCACCATTGAGAAATTAGGTCGCATATGCGACCAAATTGGTCACACTCTAGAGCCCTGACTAGGGTTTTGCGCGCACCTACACAACGTTCCCCACAATGTAACGGTAGCCCGGAAGCTCACTGCAACACATCAAGCTGGCCTTGGCTTCATTATTCATCAGTAGTTCTCAACTTTCAGCTACCAGTGATGCACGGGTTAATCCAATTTGAGTGGGTGCCCATAGTCAACAGCTGTTACGAGTCATCCAGAAATATTTTAATGATATTCGGGTCGCTGACGGTCCGGTTGAGTTCATTGAAAACGGGTGTGGTTTGTTTAAACATTGACCCACACATCACTATCAGCTAACCCCTCCCCAAAAACACCTAAACAGAGGTGGATGCTTATAACAAGGGTCATTGCTGAATGTCAATCTCTGTTCAATGTCTGACCATCACTGCTATTTTTGTCGATTTCTATCTGTCTGTCTGCAAATCTATCTATTTATCCATCTACAATTTCTACAACTCCAAAAGGGTGAAACTAATTGACATATGGAGGGATAGACAGAACAATCTTCTGGTCTGTTCCTATATGATTATGCATCACCCATTGTAATCAAGAGCCCTGCTGCTGCACAGCCTTCAGAGAGTCACTGGGGAATCTGTGACCGCGCAGTAGAGACTGATTTCACAGCCACACAGACGTGCTTTGTTCTTATGCAAATAAAAACCAGCCTCTCTGTGATCCACAGCTAAACATTTTATGCAAGCACACAAATACAGTATACGTAACCAAACACTACGCATTTGTTTCTGAATGTACACAAACGCAGGCGCTGGCACTCAGGAAACAATTAAATGGTCTCAAACTCTCGCATTTGGCATGCAGCACATCTGATCATTGGGGGTGGGGGATGAAAAAAGTACTGGTAATGATTGCTAATTGCCTTGTTAGTATGAAAACAAAGCTGTATTTTCTTGGTAGAAGGGCTGAATTACCATCAAATAAACAAGTGGAAAGAAATGCATGAAAGAAGCTGGTTTTACATGAGCATCTGTAAATGCAGCTGGTGCTCGATCTGGTCCAGGTACTTCCTCGAAGATTGGAGAGCTCCAGTCGTGGTAGCCGCAAAGTAGGTCACTTGCTTTAAAAACAATAAAGTTGTTAGGGCTGTAGCTATCAGTTTTTTTTTACAAAGTCTTTTGCTGTTTGTGCCATTTGCAAGTTTTAGAACGTTATAGTTCTCCATTTGTGTGTAAAGTTTTGGCTTGGTAAAGTGTTAATAAATATATTAAAAAGTGTTTGTATACAAACTAGCTTCAGACTAAATCTGTAGATGCAGTCCCTGTTAACATAATCGTGTTTGCTGGGATATTGTCTTTACATATATATAAGCAGGGCAAAGAAAAACGGACTAAGGGTTTACCAAAATGTACACTTACTGTGAATATGATTTATTTTATTTTTTGTCTTTGTAGATTCTAATAGCTTTGACTTAGAACTTGCAAGCAAACTACTGTAGCACAGTTTTCTCGTTACAAGTAGCTTTTTCAGCCAATCTAAGTGTTTTAATGTATCTTTTACTATTGTAAGCAGCTTTCCATCCCCCTTTGTTTTTAGTTTTGAGTAGAATGTCCCAGTATGCATCTATTTTATTCTTTTGAGCTTGTTTTAGCTAGTGCTGGGGAATCTGGAATTTGAATTTCACGAATGCTCAAAAATGAGGCCAACAAAAACATCTTTTGATATTTGCCTGTTTCAAGTAATTTCGGGAGCAGCTGGTAACCATGGTAAAAAAAATTGGGAGCAAGAAAGAAAGACAGAAAATGAGAAGCAAACCACAGCTCGATTCCTTGGAGAAATGCGTGTTTATACCAGCAGTCACCTGTCACAGCAGAGTCCAAATGAGATTCAGCAGCCTATTGTCCCAATCAGCATTTTCCTTCCTTCTAAATGCTCCCCAGAGACAATCATTATTACATGACATGCTCCTCATCGTGGATAAACAGTACTTAGTGTGCCATGCCCGTCTGGGCTAGATGGACAGCTCTGGACCCACAAAATGAAAGGGCCTGCAGCTTCATTGACATTTCAATCAAAAACAGTTAGCAAGGAATCACTTGCTTGTGGGAGGGCATTGTATTTCAGCAAATTCTTAAAAATCACCAGTTGAATCACACATCCTTCTGACAAGCAATTTACCTGCTGTCACTGAGATTCTGCATGTTCTCAGAGTTACCTATTGTGATGGCTTGGTCTGAAGCTGGCCAGTAAAAAAAAGAGAGCATTGGTACAGTCTGCGAAGTTGAACTGTCTTCACAAGGCTCTTTTATTAAGTTCGGAGCTAAACAGGCTTTGGTTTTCAATGGAGCATTTATGTTCATATTTGAATGCTTTTGTGAACCTGGGCAGAAAAATTTTGGTCTTTTGTTAGTTTGTGGATAAGTTCCATTGACCTATTTTGTAATGGCCTCACTACATTGTGTACGCTTTTGCTTTACTTTTTCTGTCCCCTTTGGATTTTGGATGAGGTTCTAAAAGCAGCCTAAAGGCCTCTACACACTGATCCGAATTGAGATTCACTCAAATCTTTGTATGGGTTCTCAGCAGGGTGCTATTCATCTGAGTCAACAAAATGTTGATGCAATGACTCTCCATGCCTGAAGATGGCATGCGGTACAACAGAGGCACTGGGAAACATGTTTGAGACAAATGTGAAGAAAAGAGTGGATATACACTGACATGGCTTCACAATAGCCTGCAAAGAATTTTTCTGTTAGTTTGTACTGCTTTTTAAAAGAAAGATGACTCAACCATGGAAGAAGGGGAAGTGCAGACCTTTTTGTCTCTGATCATTTTAGATTGTGTCCAGGGAGAACTCAACAGTGACACTTGAAATGAAAGGTTTTCCAAGAGATTGCGCAACATTCGCTATGTCACCAAGCTGAACTAGAATAG
>SRMA01010870.1:0-16781 GCA_007224835.1 Danionella cerebrum
CAATTACAAAAGCTATTTTACAATAGTATCATATGGGAATCAATTGCCCCATTGAAATGAATGGCAGCAATGCATCTCTATAGCCCATTGTGAGTCTATGGGAAGGCTAAGCCAATCAAATTTCGTTATTCAAATTAGTTGATTAACAGCTGGCTCAAACTGCCACTTTTCGAATCGAGGAGACATTTCTCAGATGTTGACCATGCCTCAAACAAATAAACATTACAGAAGAACCGTAAGACATATCGAGATGATTCTTTCTTTGTGAGAAGCAGAAGGCCTCAATGAAGATTATGATGTAAAATTTTTAACGATATGTGGAAAAATCTAGGAGTTATGGCGAGTTAGAAAAAGCCTTAATTTAAAACTTTGGAGCATACTTTTCTGGGTGAAATGCATTGATCTCAATGGAGCAATTTGCTTCCCTCGTTAAGGTTTAGCCCTCCTAGTTTAAAACCCGTAGGTCATATGAAAAAAACAACTGCATCTTTGGAAAGAGGACAAATTTCTCTACTACTTTAATATAAATTTTATGCATAAAGGGTAAAGTTTAGTTTAGGAGAGAGGAATAAATGAAGAAGTTTGAGATGTGAAAAATTAGAGTGTAAGCTAGAGTGGAGCAGAATTAGGTAAAAATCCAAATTCTTTATTAACCTTAAACTGCGATTTATTAAAATCTGTAAAAGATATGTAAAAGCTGAAAAGAGCTTTTAAAAGCTGAAAATGTGTTGAATTGTTTAAAATTTGAATGATTGCTCTAGCTGAAAGTATGCTGAAGTTATGAAGTTTGAAAAAAAGCTGAAGATTTAAAGAGATTTGAAGAGTCTCCCCATTCATTTCAATGGGAAAAATATTTTAAATAAAGTTAAATTTTATAAAAAGTATAAAAGATATCAAAAAGCTGTATACAAGCAACATAGAGCAAAAAAAGCTGAATGTTTTGATGTTTGAATGGTGTTTCTAGGGCAAAGTATGCTGAAGTAGTAGGCTCCGGAAAAAGGGGGGGGAATAAGAATAATAATAACTAGAATATGCATTTCCTAGCGGAAAATGCGTGTGAATGCAGAGAGCTGAAAATGAAAGCAGGCTTAAAGTATCTGAAAACAATCTAAAGTTGAAAGGTGAAGCTGAAATGTAAAAGATTTGCAAGTTTCAAAAGTTGAAAAGTGAAGCTGAAAGGTGAAAGATTTGAAAGTCGGAAGTTTCAAAAGTTGAAACTGAAAGGTGAAAGATTTTAAAGCTGAAAGTGTCAAAAGTTGAAAGTGGAGGCCGAAAGGTGAAAGATTATAAAGTTGAAAACGTATAAAGTTGAAAGGAGAAGCATTGTAAAGTTGAAAGTGTCAAAAGTAGAAAGTGGAAGCTAAAGGTGAAACATTTGAAAGTTGAAAAGTGTCAAAAGTTGAAAGTGGAAGCTTAAGGTGAAACATTTGAATGTTGAAAGTGTCAAAAGTTGAAAGTGGAAGCTGAAAGGTGAAACATTTGGAAAGTTGAAAGTGTACAATAGTTGAAAGTGGAAGCTGAAAGGTAAAATTTTAGTAAGATGAAATTCTGTCTAGCATTTTCCTAATTAAGATAAAGATATGCCAATTGCGCTGCTATGGTAAAAAGTCTGGTTGCTCTGGACAGGTCATTTACATAATAGAATGTTCCCAGTGTCACTCTGAGGGAAATGAATCAACCCCCATGTCTCTAGCATTTCCCTGAGCTGAGTTAGAGATATGCCAATTGGGATGCTATGATAACTATTATGGTTGCTATGGAAATGTCATTGACATTATCTAATGTTTCCCGTGTCACTATGAGTGAAACAAAACAACCCCCATGTCTCTAGCATTTTCCAAAGTTGATATAGAGATATGGCAATTTGGTTGCTATGGTAACCAGTTTGGTTGCTATGGAGGGGTCATTGACATTATATATTGATCTCTGTGTGACTACAAGAAAATTACACCAACCCCCATGTCTTTAGTATTTTCCTAAGCTGAGATAGAGATGTGTCAATTGGGTTGCTATGGTAAACAATATGGTTGCTATGGAGGGGTCATTGAAATAATATATTGATCCCTGTGTGACTACAATTCAAATAGTCCAACTCCCGTGTCTCTCGCATTTTCCTAAGCTGAGATAGATATGTGTCAATTGGGTTGCTATGGTAACCAGTATGGTTGCTATGGAGGGGTCAATTACTTCAATGGATGTTCCCGGGGTCACTATTAGTGAAACAAATTCACCCCAATATCTCTAGCATTTTCCTAAGCTGAGATAGAGATGTGTCAATTAGGTTGCTATGGTAACCAGTATGGTTGCTATGGAGGGGTCATTGACATTATAAAATGTTCCCTGTGTGACTACAAGTAATTTACACCAACCCCCATGTCTCTAGCATTTTCCAAAGCTAAGATACAGATGTGTCAATTGGGTTGCTATGGTAACCAGCCTGGTTGCTATGGAGGGGTCAATTACTTCAATGGATGTTCCCGGGATAACTAGTAATGAAACAAACTCACCCCCATGTCTCTAGCATTTTCCAAAGCTGAGATAGAGATGTGTAAATTGAGTTGCTATGGTAACCAGTATGGTTGCTATGGAGGGGTCATTGACATTATATAATGTTCCCTGTGTGACTATAAGTCAATTAGACCAACTCCTGTGTCTCTAGCATTTTCCTGGGCTGAGATAGAGATGTGTCCATTGGGTTGCTATGGAAATTAATCTGGTTGCTATGGATGAGTTGGTGACATCATGTTGTAATCTACATTCAACTTAGATCAAAATAAAACAACTCCCATGTCTCTAGCATTTCCCTGAGCTAAGTTGGAGATATGCCAATTTGGTTGCTATGGTAAGCAATATGGTTGCTATGGAGGATCATTGACATTATATATTGATCTCTGTGTGACTACAAGAAAATTACACCAACCCCCATGTCTTTAGCATTTTCCTAAGCTGAGATAGAGATGTGTAAATTTGGTTGCCATGGTAACCAGTATGGTTGCTATGGAGGGGTCAGTGACATTATATAATGTTCCCTGTGTGACAAGTCATTTAGACCAACTCCCGTGTCTTTCATTTTCCTAAGCTGAGATAGAGATGTGTCAATTTGGTTGCTATGGTAACCAATATGGTTGCTATGGAGGGGTCAGTGACATTAAATAATGTTCCATGTGTGACTACAAGTCATTTAGACCAACTCCCGTGTCTCTAGCATTTTCCTAAGCTGAGATAGAGACGTGTCAATTGGGTTGCTATGGTAACCAGCCTGGTTGCCATGGAGGAGTCCGCTACCTCAATGAATGCTTCCAGGGTCACTATTAGTGTAACAAACTCACCCCCATGTCTCTAGCATTTTCCAAAGTTGAGATAGGGATGTGTAAATTGGGTTGCTATGGTAACCAGTATGGTTACTATGGAGGGGTCAATTACATCAGTGAATGTTCCTGGGGTCACTATTAGTGAAACAAGCTCACCCCCATGTCTCTAGCATTCTCCTAAGCTGAGATAGAGATGTATCAGTTTGGTTGCTATGGTAACCAGACTGGTTGCTATGGAGGGGTCATTGGCATCATATAATGTTCCCTGTGTGACTATCAGTCAATTAGACCAACTCCTGTGTCTCTAGCTTTTTCCTGGGCTGAGATAGAGATTTGCCAATTTGGTTGCTATGGTAAATAATCTGGTTGCTAGGGATTAGTTAGTGACATCATGTTGTAATCTACATTCAACTTAGATCAAAATAAAACAACTCCCATGTCTCTACGATGTTCCACTTAGAAGATATTTGACATTCAAAAATGATGTTGAAAAGTGGGCGTGGCTTGATGAATTTATGTTAAATCAAAGCAGTGATTGGCTGGATTAGTTATGTGCATCCTTAATGTTGCTTTGAATCTCCATTGTGAACCAATTACAAAAGATCTTTTACAATAGGATCGTATTGGAATCAATTGCCCCATTGAAATGAATGGCAGCAATGCATCTCTATGGCCCATTGTGAGTCTAAGGGAAGGCTAAGCCAATCAAATTTCGTTATTCAAATTAGTTGATTAACAGCTGCCTCCAACTGCCACTTTTTGAATCGAGGAGACATTTCTCAGATGTTGACCATGCCTCAAACAAATAAACATTACAGAAGAACCGTAATACATATCGAGATGATTCTTTCTTTGTGAGAAGCAGAAGGCCTCAATGAAGATTATGATGCAATTTTTTTAACAATATGTGGAAAATTCTATTAGTTATGGCGAGTTAGAAAAAGCCTTAATTTCAAACATTCAAGCATTATTTTCTGGGTGAAATGCATTGATCTCAATGGAGAAATTTGCTTCCCTCGTTAAGGTTTAGCCCTCCTAGTTTAAAAACCGTAGGTCATATCAAATTAACAACTGCATTTTTAAAAAGAGGAGAAATTTCTCTACTACTTTAATATAAAATTTGTCCATAAAGGTTAAAATTTAGTTTAAGAAAGATGAACAGATGATGAAGTTTGAGATATGAAAAATTAGAGTGGAAGCTAGAGTGGAGCAGAATTAGTTTCAAATTGGAAATCTTCATGAAACTTAAACTGCGATGAATAAAAATCTATAAAAGATATAAAAAAGTTGAAATATACATCTAATAGATGAAAGTGTGTAGATTTATTTAAAGTTTGAATGGTTTCTCTAGTGGAAAGTATGCTGAAGTTATAAAGGTTGAAAGAAGTGAAAGTTTAAAGGAAGGTTGAAGAATATCCCCATTCATTTCAATGGGAAGAATAATTTGAATAAAGTTAAATATTATAAAAAGTATAAAAGTTTGAAAAGTGAAACGTAATAGCAACCTAGTCTGAAAAAAGCTGAACGTTTTGATGTTTGAATGGTGTTTCTAGGCCAAAGTATGCGGGAGTAGATAGGGTTGGAAAAAGGGGGGGGAATAATAAAAAGAAGAAGAAGAAGAAACGGAATAACTAGAAAGTGCATTTCCTAGCGGAAAATGCGTGTGAATGCAGAGAGCTGAAAAGGGAATGCTCAAATTGCTGAATTCCTTGGCAGAAGAGTGAAACATTAGAAAGTTTCAAAAGCTGAAAGCTGAAGCTGAAACATGGTAAATTTGAAATATGTAAAGTTGAAAGTGGATTCTGAAGGGTGAAAAATTAGAAAGTAGAAAGTGTTAAAAATTAAAAGTGGGAGCTGAAAGTATAAACATTAGAAAGTTAAAGTGTCAAAAGTTGAAAGTTCAAGCTAAAAGGTGAAACATTATAAAGTTGAAAATGTCAAAAGTTGAAAGCTAAAGCTGAAACATTGTAAAGTTGAAAAATGTAAAGTTGAAAGTGGAAGCTGAATGTTAAAATATTAGAAAGTTGAAAGTGTCAAAAGTCGAAAGTGTCAAAAGTTGAAAGTGGAAGCTGAAAGGTGAAACATTGTAAAGTTGAAAATATCAAAAGTTGAAAGTGGAGGCTGAAAGGTGAAACATTTTAAAGTTGAAAACGTATAAAGTTGAAAGGTGAAGCATTGTAAAGTTGAAAGTGTCAAAAATAGAAAGTGGAAGCTAAAGGTGAAACTTTTGAAAGTTGAAAGTGTCAAAAGTTGAAAGTGGAAGCTGAAAGGTATAATATTAGTAAGTTGAAATTCTGTCTAGCATTTTCCTAACCTAAGATAAAGATATGGCAATTGCGTTGCTGTGGTAAAAAGTCTGGTCGCTCAGGACAGGTCATTTAAATAATAGATTGTTCCCAGTGTCACTATGAGTGAAACAAAACAACCCCAATGTCTCTAGCATTTTCCAAAGCTGATATAGGGATATGCCAATTTGGTTGCTATGGTAACCAGTATGGTTGCTATGAAGGGATCAGTGACATTATATAATGTTCCCTGTGTGACTTCAAGTCATTCAGACCAAGTCCTGTGTCTCTAGCATTTTCCTAAACTGAGATAGAGATGTGTCAATTTGGTTGCTATGGTAACCAGTACGGTTGCTATGGAGGGGTCAGTGACATATAATGTTCCCTGTGTGACTAAAAGTCATTTAGACCAATTTCCGTGTCTCCCTCATTTTCCTAAGCAGAAATAGAGATGTCTCAATTCGGTTGCTATGGTAACCAGTATGGTTGCTATGGAGGGGTCAGTGACATTATATAATGTTCCCTGTGTGACTACAAGCCATTTAGATAAACTCCCGTGTCTCTCTTATTTTCCTAAGCTGAGATAGAGATGTGTCAATTTGGTTGCTATGGTAACCAGTATGGTTGCTATGGAGGGGTCAGTGACATTATATAGTGTTCCCTGTGTTACTACAAGTCATTTTTAGACCAACTCCCGTGTCTCTAGCATTTTCCTAAGCTGAGATGGAGATGTGTCAATTTGGTTGCTATGGTAACCAGTATGGTTGCTATGGAGGGGTCAGTGACATTATATAATGTTCCCTGTGTGACAACAAGTCATTTAGACCAACTGCTGTGTCTCTCTCATTTTCCTAAGCTGAGATAGGGATGTGTCAATTTGGTTGCTATGGTAACCAGTATGGTTGCTATGGAGGGGTCAGTGACATTATATAATGTTCCCCGTGTGACTACAAGTCATTTAGACCAACTCCCGTGTCTCCCTCATTTTCCTAAGCTGAGATAGAGATGTGTCAATTTGGTTGCTATGGTAACCAGAATGGTCGCTATGGAGGGGTATGTGACATTATATAATGTTCCCTGTGTGATTAAAAGTCATTTAGACCAACTCCCGTGTCTCTCTTATTTCCCTAAGCTGAGATAGAGATGTGTCAATTGGGTTGCTATGGTAACCAGTATGGTTGCTATGGAGGGGTCAGTGACATTACATAATGTTCCCTGTGTGACTACAAATCATTTAGACCAACTCCTGTGTCTCTGGCATTTTCCTAGGCTGAGATAGAGAAGTGTCAATTTGGTTGCTATGATAAATAATTTGGTTGCTATGGATGAGTTGGTGACATCATGGTTAATCTACATTCAACTTAGATCAATATAAAACAACTCCCATCTCTCTACGATGTTCCACTTAGAAGATATTTGACATTCAAAAATGATGTTGAAAAGTGGGCGTGGCTTGATGAATTTTTGTTAAATCATAAGCAATGATTGGCTGGATTAGTTATATGCATCCTCAATGTTGCTTTGACTCTCCATTGTGAACCAATTACAAAAGCACTTATACAATAGGATCATATGGGAATCAATTGCCCCATTGAAATGAATGGGAGCAATGCATCTCTATGGCCCATACTAAGTCTATGGGGCAGCCTTAGCCAATCAAATTTCAGTATTCAAATTAGGCCCAGCTGGCTCCAACTGCCACTTTTTGAATCGAGGAGACATTTCTCAGATTTTGACCATGCCTCAAACAAATAAACATTACAGAGGAACCGTAAGACATATCAAGATGATTCTTTCTTTGTGAGAAGCAGAAGACTTCAATGAAGATTATAATGTAAACCTTATAAAAATAGGTTAAAAATTTAAGGAGTTATGGCGAGTTAAAAAAAGCCTTATTGTATAATTTTCAAGCAGTATCTTCTGGGTGAAATGCATTGATCTTAATGGAGCAATTTTCTTCCCTCGTTAAGATTTAGCCCTCCTAGTTCAAAAACCGTAGGTCATATCAAATGAACAACTGCATCTTCGAAAAGAGGACAAATTTCTCTACTACTTTAATATAAAATTTGTCCATAAAGGTTAAAGTTTAGTTTAGGAGAGAGGAATAAATGAAGAAGTTTGAGATGTGAAAAACTAGAGTGGAAGCTAGAGTGGAGCAGAATTAGGTAAAAATCCTAATTCTTCATCAAACTTAAACTGTGATTTATAAAAACCTGTAAAAGATATGTAAAAGCTGAAAAGAGCTTTTAAAAGCTGAAAATGTGTTGAATTGTTTAAAATTTGAATGATTGCTCTAGCTGAAAGTATGCTGAAGTTATGAAGTTTGAAAAAAAGCTGAAGATTTAAAAGAGATTTGAAGTGTTTCCCATTCATTTCAATGGGAAAAATATTTTAAATAAAGTTAAATTTTATAAAAAGTATAAAATATATTAAAAAGCTTTATACAAGCAACATAGAGCAAAAAAAGCTGTACGTTTTGACGTTTGAATGGTGTTTCTAGGGCAAAGTATGCTGAAGTAGTAGGCTCCGGAAAAAGGGGGGGGAATAAGAATAATAACTAGAAAGTGCATTTCCTAGCGGAAAATGCGTGTGAATGCAGAGAGCTGAAAAGGGAATGCTCAAATTGCTGAATTCCTTGGCTGAAGAGTGAAACATTAGAAAGTTTCAAAAGCTGAAAGCTAAAGCTGAAACATTGTAAATTTGAAATATGTAAAGTTGAAAGTGGATGCTGAAGGGTGAAAAATTAGAAAGTAGAAAGTGTTAAAAATTAAAAGTGGGAGCTGAAAGTATAAACATTAGAAAGTTAAAGTGTCAAAAGTTGAAAGTTCAAGCTGAAAGGTAAAACATTAGAAAGTTAAAATGTCAAAAGTTGAAAGCTAAAGCTGAAACATTGTAAAGTTGAAATATGTAAAGTTGAAAGTGGAAGCTGAATGTTAAAATATTAGAAAGTTGAAAGTGTCAAAAGTTGAAAGTGGAAGCTGAAAGGTGAAACATTGTAAAGTTGAAAATATCAAAAGTTGAAAGTGGAGGCTGAAAGGTGAAACATTCTAAAGTTGAAAACGTATAAATGTGAAAGGTGAAGCATTGTAAAGTTGAAAGTGTCAAAAATAGAAAGTGGAAGCTGAAGGTGAAACTTTTGAAAGTTCAAAGTGTCAAAAGTTCAAAGTGGAAGCTGAAAGGTATAATATAAGTAAGTTGAAATTCTGTCTAGCATTTTCCAAACCTAAGATAAAGATATGGCAATTGCGTTGCTGTGGTAAAAAAAGTCTGGTCGCTCTGGACAGGTCATTTACATAATAGATTGTTCCCAGTGTCACTATGAGTGAAACAAAACAACCCCCATGGCTCTAGCATTTTCCAAAGCTGATATAGGGATATGCCAATTTGGTTGATATGGTAACCAGTATGGTTGCTATGGAGGAGTCAGTGACATTATATAATGTTCCCTGTGTGACTACAAGTCATTTAGACCAACTCCCTTGTGTCTCTCATTTTCCTAAGCTGAGATAGAGATGTGTCAATTTGGTTGCTATGGTAACCACTATGATTGCTATGGAGGGATCAGTGTCATTATATAATGTTCCCTGTGTGACTTCAAGTCATTCAGACCAACTATTGTGTCTCTCTCATTTTCCTAAGCTGAGTTAGAGATGTCTCAATTCGGTTGCTATGGTAACCAGTGTGGTTGCTATGGAGGGGTCAGTGACATTATATAATGTTCCCTGTGTGACTACAAGTCATTTAGATAAACTCCCGTATCTCTCTTATTTTCCCAAGCTGAGATAGAGATGTGTCAATTTGGTTGCTATGGTAACCAGTATGTTTGCTATGGAGGGGTAAATGACATTATATGATGTTCCCTGTGTGACTACAAGTCATTTAGACCAACTCCTGTGTCTCTGTCGTTTTCCAAAGCTGAGATAGAGATGTGTCAACTAGGTTGCTATGGTAAACAGCATGGTTGCTATGGAGGGGTCAGTGACATTATATAATGTTCCCTGTGTGACTACAAGTCATTTAGACCAACTCCCGTGTCTCTCTCCATTTCCTAAGCTGAGATAGAGATGTGTCAATTTGGTTGCTATGGTAACCAGTATGGTTGCTATGGAGGGGCCAGTGACATTATATAATGTTCCCTGTGTTACTACAAGTCATTTAGACCAACTCCTGTGTCTCTAGCATTTTCCATAAGCTGAGATAGAGATGTCAATTTGGTTGCTATGGTAACCAGTATGGTTGCTATGGAGGGGTCAGTGACATTATATAATGTTCCCTGTGTGACTCCAAGTCATTTAGACCAACTCCCGTGTCTCTCTCATTTTCCTAAACTAAGATAGAGATGTGTCAATTTGGTTGCTATGGTAACCAGTATGGTTGCTATGGAGGGGTCAGTGACATTATATGATGTTCCCTTTCTGACTACAAGTCATTTAAACCAACTCCCATGTCTCTCTCATTTTCCTAAGCTGAGATAGACATGTGTAAATTTGGTTGCTATGGTAACCAGTATGGTTGCTATGGAGGGGTCAGTGACATTATATAATGTTCCCAGTGTGACTATAAGTCATTTAGACCTACTCCCGTGTCTCTCTCATTTTCCTAAGCTGAGATAGAGATGTGTCAATTTGGTTGCTATGGTAACCAGTATGGTTGCTATGGAGGGGTAAGTGACATTATATAATGTTCCCTTTCTGACTACAAGTCATTTAAACCAACTCCCATGTCTCTCTCATTTTCCCAAGCTGAGATAGACATGTGTCAATTTGGTTGCTATGGTAACCAGTATGGTTGCTATGGAGGGGTCAGTGACATTATATAATGTTCCCTGTGTTACCACAAGTCATTTAGACCAACTCCCGTGTCTCTAGCATTTTCCTAGGCTGAGACAAAGATTATCCGGTTTGGTTGCTATGTTAAATAATCTGGTTGCTATGGATGAGTTAGTGACATCATGTTGTAATCTACATTCAACCTAGATCAATATAAAACAACTCCCATGTTTCTGCGATGTTCCACTTAGAAGATATTTGACATTCAAAAATTATGTTGAAAAGTGGGCGTGGCTTGATGAATTAATGTTAAATTATAAGCAATGATTGGCTGGATTAGTTATATGCATCCTTAATGTTGCTATGAATCTCCATTGTGAACCAATTACAAAAGCTCTTTTACAATTGGATCATATGGGAATCATTTGCCCCATTGAAATGAATGGCAGCAATGCATCTCTATGGTTGTTAAAACTGGGCGTGGCTTGATGAATTTATGTTAAATTATAAGCAATGATTGGCTGGATTAGTTATATGCATCCTTAATGTTGCTATGACTCTCCATTGTGAACCAATTACAAAAGCTCTTTTACAAGAGGATCATATGGGAATCAATTGCCCCATTGAAATGAATGGCAGCAATGCATCTCTATGGCCCATTGTGAGTCTATGGGAAGGCTAAGCCAATCAAATTTCGTTATTCAAATTAGTTGATTAACAGCTGCCTCCAACTGCCACTTTTCGAATCGAGGAGACATTTCTCAGATGTTGACCATGCCTCAAACAAATAAACATTACAAAAGAACCGTAAGACATATCGAGATGATTCTTTCTTTGTGAGAAGCAGAAGGCCTCAATGAAGAGTATAGTGTAAAAATTTTAAGATATGTGGAAAATTCTATTAGTTATGGCGAGTTAGAAAAAGACTTAATTTAAAACCTTCAAGCATTATTTTCTGGGTGAAATGCATTGATCTCAATGGAGCGATTTGCTTCCCTCGTTAAGGTTTAGCCCTCCTAGTTTAAAAACCGTAGGTCATATGAAAAAAACAACTGCATCTTTGGAAAGAGGACAAATTTCTCTACTACTTTAATATAAATTTTATGCATAAAGGGTAAAGTTTAGTTTAGGAGAGAGGAATAAATGAAGAAGTTTGAGATGTGAAAAATTAGAGTGTAAGCTAGAGTGGAGCAGAATTAGGTAAAAATCCAAATTCTTTATTAAACTTAAACTGCGATTTATTAAAATCTGTAAAAGATATGTAAAAGCTGAAAAGAGCTTTTAAAAGCTGAAAATGTGTTGAATTGGTTAAAATTTGAATGATTGCTCTAGCTGAAAGTATGCTGAAGTTATGAAGGTTGAAAAAAAGCTGAAGATTTAAAGAGATTTGAAGAGTCTCCCCATTCATTTCAATGGGAAAAAATATTTTAAATAAAGTTAAATTTTATAAAAAGTATAAAAGATATCAAAAAGCTGTATACGAGCAACATAGAGCAAAAAAAGCTGAACGTTTTGATGTTTGAATGGTGTTTCTAGGGCAAAGTATGCTGAAGTAGTAGGCTCCGGAAAAAGGGGGGGGAATAAGAATAAAAAAAACTAGAAAGTGCATTTCCTAGCGGAAAATGCGTGTGAATGCAGAGAGCTGAAAAGGGAATGCTCAAATTGCTGAATTCCTTGGCTGAAGAGTGAAACATTAGAAAGTTTCAAAAGCTGAAGCTGAAACATTGTAAATTTGAAATATGTAAAGTTGAAAGTGGATGCTGAAGGGTGAAAAATTAGAAAGTAGAAAGTGTTAAAAATTAAAAGTGGGAGCTGAAAGTATAAACATTAGAAAGTTAAAGTGTCAAAAGTTGAAAGTTTAAGCTAAAAGGTGAAACATTATAAAGTTGAAAATCTCAAAAGTTGAAAGCTAAAGCTGAAACATTGTAAAGTTGAAATATGTAAAGCTGAAAGTGGGAGCTAAATGTTAAAATATTAGAAAGTTGAAAGTGTCAAAAGATGAAAGTGGAAGCTGAAAGGTGAAACATTGTAAAGTTGAAAATAACAAAAGTTGAAAGTGGAAGCTGAAAGGTGAAACATTCTAAAGTTGAAAACGTATAAAGTTGAAAGGTGAAGCATTGCAAAGTTGAAAGTGTCAAATATAGAAAGCGGAAGCTGAAAGGTATAATATAAGTAATTTGAAATTCTGTCGAGCATTTTCCTAACCTAAGATAAAGATATGGCAATTGCGTTGCGGTGGTAAAAAGTCTGGTCGCTCTGGACAGCTCATTTATAAAATAGATTGTTCCCAGTGTCACTATGAGTGAAAAAAAAACAACCCCCATGTCTCTAGCATTTTCCAAAGCTGATATAGGGATATGCCAATTTGGTTGCTATGGTAACCAGTAAGGTTGCTATGGAGGGGTCAATGACATTATATAATGTCCCCTGTGTGACTACAAGTCATTTAGACCAACTCCCTTGTCTCTCTCATTTTCCTAAGCTGAGATAGAGATGTGTCAATTTGGTTGCTATGGTAACCACTATGATTGCTATGGAGGGGTAAGTGACATTATATAATGTTCCCTGTGTGACTACAAGTCATTCAGACCAACTACTGTGTCTCTCTCATTTTCCTAAGCTGAGATAGAGATGTGTCAATTTGGTTGCTATGGTAACCAGTACGGTTGCTATGGAGGGGTCAGTGACATATAATGTTCCCTATGTGACTACAAGTCATTTAGACCAACTCTCGTGTCTCCCTCATTTTCCTAAGCTGAGATAAAGATGTGTCAATTTGGTTGCTATGGTAACCAGTATGGTTGCTATGTAGGGGTCAGTGACATTATATAGTGTTCCCTGTGTTACCACAAGTCATTTAGACCAACTCCCGTGTCTCTAGCATTTTCCTAAGCTGAGATAGAGATGTGTCAATTTGGTTGCTATGGTAACCAGTATGGTTACTATGGAGGGGTAAGTGACATTATATAATGTTCCCTGTGTGACTACAAGTCATTTAGACCAACTCCCGTGTCTCTCTCATTTTCCTAAACTGAGATAGAGATGTGTCAATTTGGTTGCTACGGTAACCAGTATGGTTGCTATGGAGGGGTCATTGACATTATATAATGTTCCATGTGTGACTACAAGTCATTTAGACCAACTCCCGTGTCTCTCTCATTTTCCTAAACTGAGATAGAGATGTGTCAATTTGGTTGCTATGGTAACCAGTATGGTTGCTATGGAGGGCTCAGTGACATTATATGATGTTCCCTGTGTGACTACAAGTCATTTAGACCAACTCCCGTGTCTCTCGCGTTTCCCTAAGCTGAGATAGAGATGTCAATTTAGTTGCCATGGTAACCAGTATGGTTGCTATGGAGGGGTCAGTGACATTATATAATGTTACCTGTGACTACAAGTCATTTAGACCAACTCCCGTGTCTCTCTCATTTTCCTAAGCTGAGATAGAGATGTGTCAATTTGGTTGCTATGGTAACCAGCATGGTTGCTATGTAGGGGTCAGTGACATTATATGATGTTCCCTGTGTGACTACAAGTCATTTAGACCAACTCCTGTGTCTCTGTCGTTTTCCTAGGCTGAGATAAAGATTATCCGGTTTGGTTGCTATGGTAAATAATCTGGTTGCTATGGATGAGTTGGTGACATCATGTTGTAATCTACATTCAACTTAGATCAATATAAAACAACTCCTATGCTTCTACGATGTTCCACTTAGAAGATATTTGACATTCAAAAATAATGTTGAAAAGTGGGCGTGGCTTGATGAATTTATGTTAAATCATAAGTAATGATTGGCTGGATTAGTTATATGCATCCTTAATGTTGCTATGACTCTCCATTGTGAACCAATTACAAAGGCACTTTTACAATAGGATCATATGGGAATCAATTGCCCCATTGAAATGAATGGGAGCAATGCATCTCTATGGCCCATTCTAAGTCTATGGGGCAGCCTTAGCCAATCAAATTTCAGTATTCAAATTAGGCCCAGCTGGCTCCAACTGCCACTTTTTGAATCGAGGAGACATTTCTCAGATTTGACCATGCCTCAAACAAATAAACATTACAGAAGAACCGTAAGACATATCGAGATGATTCTTTCTTTGTGAGAAGCGGAAGACTTCAATGAAGACTATAATGTAAATTTGATAACGATATGTGAAAAATTTTTGGAGTTATGGCGAGTTAAAAAAAGCCTTAATGTATTATTTTCAAGCAGTATCTTCTGGGCGAAATGCATTGATCTTAATGGAGCAATTTTCTTCCCTCGTTAAGGTTTAGCACTCCTAGTTTAAAAACCGTGGGTCATATGAAAGGAACAACTGCATCTATGGAAAGAGGACAAATTTCTCTACTACTTTAATATAAATTTTGTGCATAAATGTTAAAGTTTAGTTTAGGAGAGAGGAATAGATCAAGAAGTTTGAGATGTGAAAAGTTAGAGTGGAAGCTAGAGTGGAGCAGAATTAGGTCAAATTCCAAATTCTTCATTAAACTTAAACTGTGATTTATAAAAATCTGTAAAAGATATGAAAAAGCTGAAAACATATTTTAAAAGCTGAAAATGTGTTGAATTGTTTAAAATTTGAATGATTGCTCTAGCTGAAAGTATGCTGAAGTTATGAAGGCTGAAAAAAAGCTGAATTTTGAAAGAGATTTGAAATTTTTCCCATTCATTTCAATGGGAAAATTATTTTAAATAAAGTTAAATTTTATAAAAAGTATAAAACATTTTAATAAGAAAAATACAAGCAACCTATTCCAAAAGAAGCTGAACGTTTTGACGCTTGAATGGTGTTTCTAGCATGAAGTATGCTGAAGGAGTTGAAGGTCAAAAAGTGGGAGAATAATAAAAACTAGAAAGTGCATTTCCTAGCGGAAAATGCGTGTGAATGCAGAGAGCTGAAAAGGGAATGCTCAAATTGTTGAATTCCTTGGCTGAAGAGTGAAACATTAGAAAGTTTCAAAAGCTGAAGCTGAAACATTGTAAATTTGAAATTTGTAAAGTTGAAAGTGGATGCTGAAGGGTGAAAAAGTAGAAAGTGTTAAAAATTAAAAGTAGGAGCTGAAAGGTAAAACATTAGAAAGTTAAAGTGTCAAAAGTTGAAAGTTCAAGCTAAAAGGTGAAACATTATAAAGTTGAAAATGTCAAAAGTTGAAAGCTGAAGCTGAAACATTGTAAAGTTGAAATATGTAAAGTTGAAAGTGGAAGCTGAATGTTAAAATATTAGAAAGTTGAAAGTGTCAAAAGTTGAAAGTGGAAGCTGAAAGGTGAAACATTGTAAAGTTGAAAATATCAAAAGTTGAAAGTGGAGGCTGAAGGTAAAACATTCTAAAGTTGAAAACGTGTAAAGTTGAAAGTGTCAAAAATAGAAAGTGGAAGCTGAAGGTGAAACTTTTGAAAGTTGAAAGTGTCAAAAGATGAAAGTGGAAGCTAAAAGGTATATTATAAGTAAGTTGAAATTCTGTCTAGCATTTTCCAAACCTAAGCTAAAGATATGGCAATTGCTGTGGTAAAAAGTCTGGTCGCTCTGGACAGGTCATTTACATAATAGATTGTTCCTAGTGTCACTATGAGTGATACAAAACAACCCCCATGTCTCTAGCATTTTCCAAAGCTGAAATAGGGATATGCCAATTTGATTGCTATGGTAACCAGTATGGTTGCTATGGAGGGGTCAGTGATATTATATAATGTTCCCTGTGTTACTACAAGTCATTTAGACCAACTCCCGTGTCTCTCTCATTTTCCTAAGTTGAGATAGAGATGTGTCAATTTGGTTGCTATGGTAACCAGTATGGTTGCTATGGAGGGGTCAGTGACATTATATAATGTTCCCTGTGTTACTACAAGTCATTTAGACCACCTCCCATGTCTCTCTCATTTTCCAAAGCAGAAATAGAGATGTCTCAATTCGGTTGCTATGGTGACCAGTATGGTGGCTATGGAGGGGTCAGTGACATTATATAATGTTCCCTGTGTGACTACAAGTCATTTAGACCAACTCCCGTGTCTCTAGCATTTTCCTAAACTCAGATAGAGATGTGTCAATTTGGTTGCTATGGTAATCAGTATGGTTGCTATGGAGGGGTCAGTGACATTATATAATGTTTCCTGTGTGACTACAAGTCATTTAGACCAACTCCCGTGTCTCTCTCATTTTCCTAAGCTGAGATAGAGATGTGTTAACTGGGTTGCTATGGTAACCAGTATGGTTGCTATGGAGGGTCAGGTACCTCAATGAATGTTCCCGGGGTCGCTATTAGTGAAACAAACTCACCCCCCTGTCTCTAGCATTTTCCTAAGCTGAGATAGATATGTGTCAATCAGGTTGCTATGGTAACCATTATGGTTGCCATGGAGGGGTCATTGACATTATATAATGTTCCCTGTGTGACTACAAGTCAATTA
>SRMA01010882.1:0-15666 GCA_007224835.1 Danionella cerebrum
TTTCAGATGATTTTATTCTCTCTCTAAGATGCCTTTTAACACAATAAAACTGCTCAAATGATGCGCTGGCATCACATGATCTGTATTTTGACATGGCACTTTTTGGAATATTTGCTCTTTTTCCGGTTCTTGAGAACTATGGATCAATCTACACTTCGGAAGTGTAGCGCATGATTTCAGATTATTTTATTCTCTTCCTGAGATGCCTTTAACACAATAAAACTGCTCAAAATGATGCGCTGGCATCACATGATCTGTATTTTGACATGGCACTTTTTGACGGAATATTTGCTCTTTTTCCGGGTTCTTGAGAACTATGGATCAATCTACACTTCGGAAGTGTAGCGCATGATTTCAGATTATTTTATTCTCTTTCTGAGATGCCTTTTAACACACAAAAACTGCTCAAAATGATGCGCTGGCATCACATGATCTGTATTTTGACATGGCACTTTTTGACGGAATATTTGCTGTTTTGCCGGTTCTTGAGAACTATGGATCAATCTACACTTCGGAAGTGTAGCGCATGCTCTCAGATTATTTTATTCTCTTTCTGAGATGCCTTTTAACACAATAAAACTGCTCGAAATGATGCGCTGGCATCACATGATCTGTATTTTGACATGGCACTTTTTGACGGAATATTTGCCTTTTTTCCGGTTCTTGAGAACTATGGATCAATCTACACTTCGGAAGTGTAGCGCATGGTTTCAGATTATTTTATTCTCTTTCTGACATGCCTTTTAACACAATAAAACTGCTCAAAATGATGCGCTGGCATCACATGATCTGTATTTTGACATGGCACTTGTGGACGGAATATTTGCTCTTTTTCCGGTTCTTGAGAACTATGGATCAATCTACACTTCGGAAGTGTAGCGCATGATTTCAGATTATTTTATTCTCTTCCTCAGATGCCTTTTAACACAATAAAACTGCTCAAAATGATGCGCTGGCATCACATGATCTGTATTTTGACATGGCACTTTTTGACGGAATATTTGCTCTTTTTCCGTTCTTGAGAACTATGGATCAATCTACACTTCGGAAGTGTAGCGCATGATTTCAGATTATTTTATTCTCTTTCTGAGATGCCTTTTAACACAATAAAACTGCTCAAAATGATGCGGTGGCATCACATGATCTGTATTTTGACATGGCACTTTTTGACGGAATATTTGCTCTTTTTCCGGTTCTTGAGAACTATGGATCAATCTACACTTCGGAAGTGTAGCGCATGATTTCAGATTATTTATTCTCTTTCTGAGATGCCTTTTAACACAATAAAACTGCTCAAAATGATGCGCTGGCATCACATGATCTGTATTTTGACATGGCACTTTTTGACGAATATTTGCTCTTTTTCCGGTTCTTGAGAACTATGGATCAATCTACACTTCGGAAGTGTAGCGATGATTTCAGATTATTTTATTTTCTTTCTGAGATGCCTTTTAACACAATAAAACTGCTCAAAATGATGCGCTGGCATCACATGATCTGTATTTTGACATGGCACTGTCTGACGGAATATTTGCTCTTTTTCCGGTTCTTGAGAACTATGGATCAATTTACGCTTCGGAAGTGTAGCGCATGATTTCAGATTATTTTATTCTCTTTCTGAGATGCCTTTTAACACAATAAAACTGCTCAAAATGATGCAATGGCATCACATGATCTGTATTTTGACATGGCACTTTTTAACGGAATATTTGCTCTTTTTCCGGTTCTTGAGAACTATGAATCAATTTACACTTCGGAAGTGTAGCGCATGATTTCAGATTATTTTATTCTCTCTCTAAGATCCCTTTTAACACAGTAAAACTGCTCAAAATGATGCGCTGGCATCACATGATCTGTATTTTGACATGGCACTTCTTGACAGAATATTTGCTCTTTTTCCGGTTCTTGAGAACTATGGATCAATCTACACTTCGGAAGTGTAGCGCACGATTTCAGATTATTTTATTCTCTTTCTGAGATGCCTTTTAACACAATAAAACTGCTCAAAAATGATGCGCTGGCATCACATGATCTGTATTTTGACATGGCACTTTTTGACGGAATATTTGCTCTTTCCGGTTCTTGAGAACTATGGATCAATCTACACTTCGGAAGTGTAGCGCATGATTTCAGATTATTTTATTCTCTTTCTGAGATGCCTTTTAACACAATAAACTGCTCAAAATGATGCGCTGGCATCACATGATCTGTATTCTGACATGGCACTTTTTAACGGAATATTTGCTCTTTTTCCGGTTCTTGAGAACTATGCATCAATCTACACTTCGGAAGTGTAGCGCATGATTTCAGATTATTTTATTCTCTTTCTGAGATGCCTTTTAACACAATAAAACTGCTCAAAATGATGCGCTGGTATCACATGATCTGTATTTTGACATGGCACTTTTTGACGGAATATTTGCTCTTTTTCCGGTTCTTGAGAATTATGGATCAATCTACACTTCGGAAGTGTAGCGCATGATTTCAGATTATTTTGATCTCTTTCTGAGATGCCTTTTAACACAATAAAACTGCTCAAAATGATGCGCTGGCATCACATGATCTGTATTTTGACATGGCACTTTTTTGACGGAATATTTGCTCTTTTTCCGGTTCTTGAGAACTAAGGATCAATCTACACTCCGGAAGTGTAGCGCATGATTTCAGATTATTTTATTCTCTTTCTGAGATGCCTTTTAACACAATAAAACTGCTCAAAATGATGTGCTGGCATCACATGATCTGTATTTTGACATGGCACTTTTTGACGGAATATTTGCTCTTTTTCCGGTTCTGAGAACTATGGATCAATCTACACTTCGGAAGTGTAGCGCATGATTTCAGATTATTTTATTCTCTTTCTGAGATGCCTTTTTAACACAATAAAACTGCTCAAAATGATGCGCTGGCATCACATGATCTGTATTTTGACATGGCACCTTTTAACGGAATATTTGCTCTTTTTCCGGTTCTTGAGAACTATGGATCAATCTACACTTCGGAAGTGTAGCGCATGATTTCACATTATTTTATTCTCTTTCTGAGATGCCTTTTAACACAATAAAACTGCTAAAAATGATGCGCTGGCATCACATGATCTGTATTTTGACATGGCACTTTTTAACGGAATATTTGCTCGTTTTTCCGGTTCTTGAGAACTATGGATCAATCTACACTTCGGAAGTGTAGCGCATGATTTCAGATTATTTTATTCTCTTCTGAGATGCCTTTTAACACAATAAAACTGCTCAAAATGATGCGCTGGCATCACATGATCTGTATTTTGACATGGCACTTTTTAACGGAATATTTGCTCTTTTTCCGGTTCTTGAGAACTATGGATCAACCTACACTTCGGAAGTGTAGCGCATGATTTCAGATGATTTTATTCTCTTTCTGAGAT
The DNA here is from genome assembly GCA_007224835.1 of Danionella cerebrum. Taxonomy (NCBI): domain Eukaryota; kingdom Metazoa; phylum Chordata; class Actinopteri; order Cypriniformes; family Danionidae; genus Danionella; species Danionella cerebrum. The sequence goes on from SRMA01010882.1 coordinate 3,404, forward strand.
GCCTTTTAACACAATAAATCAGCTCAAAATGATGCGCTGGCATCACATGATCTGTATTTTGACATGGCACTTTTTGACGGAATATTTGCTCTTTTTCCGGTTCTTGAGAACTATGGATCAATCTACACTTCGGAAGTGTAGCATGATTTCAGATTATTTTATTCTCTTTCTGAGATGCCTTTTAACACAATAAAACTGCTCAAAATGATGCGCTGGCATCACATGATCTGTATTTTGACATGGCACTTTTTAACGGATTATTTGCTCTTTTTCCGGTTCTTGAGAACTATGGATCAATCTACACTTCGGAAGTGTAGCGCATTATTTCAGATGATTGTATTCTCTCTCTAAGATGCCTTTTAACACAATAAAACTGCTCAAAATGATGCGCTGGCATCACATGATCTGTTTTTTGACATGGCACTTTTTAACGGAATATTTGCTCTTTTTCCGGTTCTTGAGAACTATGGATCAATCTACACTTCGAAGTGTAGCGCATGATTTCAGATTATTTTATTCTCTTTCTGAGATGCCTTTTAACACAATAAAATTGCTCAAAATGATGCGCTGGCATCACATGATCTGTATTTTGACATGGCACTTTTTAACGGAATATTTGCTCTTTTTTTCCGGTTCTTGAGAACTATGGATCAATCTACACTTCGGAAGTGTAGCGCATGATTCCAGATTATTTTATTCTCTTTCTGAGATGCCTTTTAACACAATAAAACCGCTCAAAATGATGCGCTGGCATCACATGATCTGTATTTTGACATGGCACTTTTTGACGGAATATTTGCTCTTTTCCCCGTTCTTGAGAACTATGGATCAATCTACACTTCGGAAGTGTAGCGCATGATTTCAGATGATTTTATTCTCTCTCTAGATGCCTTTTAACACAATAAAACTGCTCAAAATGATGCGCTGGCATCACATGATCTGTATTTTGACATTGCACTTTTTAACTGAATATTTGCTCTTTTTCCGGTTCTTGAGAACTATGGATCAATCTACACTTCGGAAGTGTAGCGCATGATTTCAGATTATTTTTATCTCTTTCTGAGATGCCTTTTAACACAATAAAACTGCTCAAAATGATGCGCTGGCATCACATGATCTGTATTTTGACATGGCACTTTTTAACGAATATTTGCTCTTTTTCCGGTTCTTGAGAACTATGGATCAATCTACACTTCGGAAGTGTAGCGCATGATTTCAGATTATTTTATTCTTTCTGAGATGCCTTTTAACACAATAAAACTGCTCAAAATGATGCGCTGGCATCACATGATCTGTATTTTTGACATGGCACTTTTTGACGGAATATTTGCTCTTTTTCCGGTTCTTGAGAACTATGGATCAATCTACACTTCTGTAGTGTAGCGCATGATTTCAGATTATTTTATTCTCTTTCTGAGATGCCTTTTAACAAAATAAAACTGCTCAAAATGATGCGCTGGCATCACATGATCTGTATTTGACATGGCACTTTTTAACGGAATATTTGCTCTTTTTCCGGTTCTTGAGAACTATGGATCAATGTACACTTCGGAAGTGTAGCTCATGATTTCAGATTATTTTATTCTCTTTCTGAGATGCCTTTTAACACAAAACTGCTCAAAATGATGCGCTGGCATCACATGATCTGTATTTTGACATGGCACTTTTTAACGGAATATTTGCTCTTTTTTCCGTTTCTTGAGAACTATGGATCAATCTACACTTCGGAAGTGTAGCGCATGATTTCAGATTATTTCATTCTCTTTCTGAGATGCCTTTTAACACAATAAAACTGCTCAAAATGATGCGCTGGCATCACATGATCTTTTATTTTGACATGGCACTTTTTGACGGAATATTTGCTCTTTTTCCGTTCTTGAGAACTATGGATCAATCTACACTTCGGAAGTGTAGCGCATGATTTCAGATTATTTTTATTCTCTTTCTGAGATGCCTTTTAACACAATAAAACTGCTCAAAATGATGCGCTGGCATCACATGATCTGTATTTTGACATGGCTTTTTTTGACGGAATATTTGCTCTTTTTCCGGTTCTTGAGAACTATGGATCAATCTACACTTCGGAAGTGTAGAGCATGATTTCAGATTATTTTATTCTCTTTCTGAGATGCCTTTAACACAATAAAACTGCTCAAAATGATGCGCTGGCATCACATGATCTGTATTTTGACATGGCACTTTTAGCGGAATATTTGCTCTTTTTCCGGTTCTTGAGAACTATGGATCAATCTACACTTCGGAAGTCTAGCGCTTGATTTCAGATTATTTTATTCTCTTTCTGAGATGCCTTTTAACACAATAAAACTGCTCAAAATGATGCGCTGGCATCACATGATCTGTATTTTGACATGGCACTTTTTTTTGGTTTTTTTGCTCTTTTTCCGGTTCTTGAGAACTATGGATCAATCTACACTTCGGAAGTGTAGCGCATGATTTCAGATTATTTTATTCTCTTTCTGAGATGCCTTTTAACACAATAAAACTGCTCAAAATGATCGCTGGCATCACATGATCTGTATTTTGACATGGCACTTTTTGACGGAATATTTGCTCTTTTCCGGTTCTTGAGAACTATGGATCAATCTACACTTCGGAAGTGTAGCGCATGATTTCAGATTATTTTATTCTCTTTCTGAGATGCCTTGCAACACAATAAAACTGCTCAAAATGATGCGCTGGCATCACATGATCTGTATTTTGACATAGCACTTTTTGACGGAATATTTGCTCTTTTTCCGGTTCTTGAGAACTATGGATAGATCTACACTTCGGAAGTGTAGCGCATGATTTCAGATGATTTTATTCTCCCTCTAAGATGCCTTTTAACACAATAAAACTGCTCAAAATGATGCGCTGGCATCATATGATCTGTATTTGGACTTGGCACTTTTTGACGGAATATTTGCTCGTTTCCCGGTTCTTGAGAACTATGGATCAAACTAAACTTTGGAAGTGTAGCGCATGATTTCTGTTGATGAAATGATGAAATGTGATTTCATGACTCCATGTTTTGTAGATACTAAATGTATGATTTATCAAATGCATTAATAACTGTGTCTGTTCAGTTCTATTAGTTCTCATTCCTTTCAGAGATTTTCTCAGCGTTTACCGTGAGCTAGATTTCAAACTATTCTTTACCAGTCACTCCTTTCCAAATGTAATTTATGAACAAAACTTCAAAACCACTGAGAACCATCCTGTTGATGGCGGTGTTGTGCCATTTTTCGACTCCGCGGCAGATTCTGACTCCCCTCTCTGCGTGAGCGCGCATGACGTCACGGTTGACGGAAGTTTTCGGGGACGTTTTTTGCGAGGGTTTTTTTTTTTCATTAAGCATACCGAGAGTTGATTAGAGTGAGTTGGTCTGTAGTTTGTTCATTTTATATTAAAAATATTTTTTCTGTTTCTTATTTGCAGTTGTGGGTTTCCGACTGAGAAGCCTTTGTATATTATACAAGTTCGGGGCGAGGATGGATACTCAAAACTGTGGTTTTAATTAAAAAAGTTTGTTAAAGGAGGGAAAAAAGTACTTAGTTGACTTCTTTATGGATCCATGAAATAAAAAAAAACTTTACACCTATGTAATTTCTTCGGGTCAGCATTTCCACATGATTATAATGGTCTATTTAGCAACAGTCTTTGTGACTTTGCTGCGACCCCGGCTACAAAGACCAGGCCCCCAGTCCACGGCGTCGCCTGGCGCCGGTGACCGGGAGATAGGACGTCGAAAGCGGTGCTCGAGGAAGCGGAAGCGCGGCAAGCGGGCGGGCGTCCGTGCTAGGCTAGAAGCTAACCCTAGCCGGACGGCTCTCCCGTCCATTTTTCTCTCCAATGTCTGCTCCCTGGACAATAAATTGGACTGCATCCGACTCCAGCGGACTACTGCATCAGCTTATATGGTTGAAATGACAATAAAAAGCTTCTTGACTTGACTTGACTTGACTTGAGATGGACATAAAAAGTAGAAGAGGCATTTTTTTAGATAAAAAAAAAAATGTGATTCTGAAAACATTTACTTGCAACCTGAACTTAAATTATATTACAAAAAAAAAACCCTTTACAGATATTGAGCTTTATTGAGTCATAGGCATAGCAATGTCTCAACAGGGGGGTTGTTATAATAAGTAAAGTTTTTATAAAATGTGATTTTACAAGTTATGCAAAAAGAAGTTTTGTAATTAATATCTTACTTGTGCAAAAATAATCCACAGGGAAATCTAAAGGAAAAAAGTATGTTTCCAAAATCTAAATATCCATTTGAAAACATTTATATGAACTTTATTGAACTAAATGAATGTAAAGACATTAAATATTGTTTAGTAATCTAAGACATGTTCTTGAAATGATGAATTTAAACCTAAATGAAAACGCTTTACTGATGAAAGAGTGAAAATGCTGATTATATGACCATATTGCTAATCGCACGAGAGGTCTTTTCTGCTAAACTCTTCCCAGGAACACCTGACTGAGACCCATTGCTGAACCTGGAACCAGGAGACCGGGTGCTGATCAGGGTGATTAAGAGAAAAAAATTGGAGTGAACCTCAGCGGGAAGGAGCATATCAAGCGCTACTCATGACGCCAAGGCCTTCCTGGGTTCATCTTCCTCACTATAAAAAAAAAGGTAAATTTGAGCGCAGAATAGAATCTAAAAAGAATTGAACATGTTAAAAGCTTATATAACCTATGTTTGGCGACCATTTGAAAGTTGAGTAGCTGTAGCAAATATGTCACTAAATAACTGATAAATCTGAGCGAGCAGATCAACGCCCAGCCCAGTTCAACCATAACACTACCACGTAAACACTAGAGGGAGCTAGCGTGCTTTAGGTGGTTACCGTGATTTAAGGTGACCAGCAAGGAAGAAAGTAGTGATGGGAAGTTCCGATCATTTTACGGATTCGGTTCTTTGAGTCTCGTTCAGTAAAATGAACGGATCTTTTTTCGAGTCATTTCGTTCATTTTACTAAAATATCAACAAATGTTGTGTGTACTTCCACATCTACTAGCGTTTTATACACAAACGCGAATCACACTACAAATAAGACAAAACTATAATGCTACATTTAAAATGAATATAAATATATTACTAAAGCCTACCTGGGTCTTTTAGTCTGGGTTACCCAAACTCTGATCTGTCTTCTTTAGATTTAAATCTCTTTTGTTCGACACAAAATTACTTCACTCCGATGTTAACGTGTGCAGTCCGAGCACTCAGTCCGGACTTCTTTGTCACGTGACCGCTACAGTGCCGGGATCCGAAAAGATTCGTTCTTTTTGCGAGTCGGGGTCCTTTCGGTCTTTTCTCTTTCCGGCTCATGCTGCATTGGTTAACATTACGGAGTGGCCATGAGCCGGAACCCGAAAAGATTCGTTCTTTTGGCGAGTCCGGGTCCTTGCGGTCTTTTCTCTTTCCGGCTCATGATGCATTGGTTAACATTACGGAGTGTCCATGAGCCGGAAAGAGAAAAAATTCGTTCTTTTTGCGAGTCCTCCGGGTCCTTTCGATCTTTTCTCTTTCCGGCTCATGCTGCATTGGTTAACATTACGGAGTGGCCATGAGCCGGAACCCGAAAAGATTCGTTCTTTTTGCGAGTCCTCCGGGTCCTTTCGGTTTTTTCTCTTTCCGGCTCATGCTGCATTGGTTAACATTACGGAGTGGCCATGAGCCGGAACCCGAAAAGATTCGTTCTTTTAGCGAGTCCGGGTCCTTTTGGTCTTTTCTCTTTCCGGCTCATGATGCATTGGTTAACATTACGGAGTGGCCATGAGCCGGAACCCGAAAAGATTCGTTCTTTTAGCGGGGCCGGGTCCTTTCGGTCTTTTCTCTTTCCGGCTCATGATGCATTGGTTAACATTGCGGAGTGGCCATGAGCCGGAACCCGAAAAGATTCGTTCTTTTAGCGAGTCCGGGTCCTTTCGGTCTTTTCTCTTTCGGGCTCATGATGCATTGGTTAACATTACGGAGTGGCCATGAGCCGGAACCCGAAAAGATTCGTTCTTTTAGCGAGTCCGGGTCCTTTCGGTCTTTTTTCTTTCCGGCTCATGATGCATTGGTTAACATTACGGAGTGGCCATGAGCCGGAACCCGAAAAGATTCGTTCTTTTTGCGAGTCCTCCGGGTCCTTTCGGTCTTTTCTCTTTCCGAATCGACTGATTAGAAAAGATTAGTTCATCGGAAAACCACAAGAATGATGCGCATGCGCCAATGAACGAATCCCTCTCCAACACGACTCGTTCATACGGAGTCACATTAAAGATTTGTTCAAAAAGAACGAATCGTTCTTAAACGACACATCACTAGAACAAAGACTCACGCCGATCCACGAGTGATGCCAACACGACTCTGTTTACTCCTTTCTATTAGGTGAGTTACAATGATTACCTATGCCTACCTTTATGGTTAAAGTGAAGTTGTGAATGGATAAATCAGTCAGAATGAAAATCGTAACATGTTATACTGTTGAATGAATGAATTGCGTTTGTAACTATTGGATCCACTTTGTATGCTCCGTATAGTGTTGCCTTGTGTTTTGATGTGAGTTGCTAATTTATTAAGACGGTTTTAATGGGTTCTAAATGGCACATAATTTGTACACCAGGGGTTTAATGTCATTTTTGTAAAGAGATTTTTTTAGTTATATAGCTTTGATGAAATTGTTGTAGATAATGTGTGGTTTGAATTGACAGTTGGTTTGTGGTGAATTAAGATTGTGTAGATATGGGAAGTTTTTCTAATCATGGAAGAGAAAAGGGTTATCAATGTGGGTTCATGCATTTAAATATGTATTGGTGTTTAGTTGAGATGACTTTATTGTTGAACAAGGACGAAATCTGGGGTAAAAATGGACAGTGATCTGAAATTCGATGTGCAGATCAAATCAATTGTCAAGTCCAGTTTTTATCATTTACGACAACTAGCCAAAGTAAAGCCATTTTTATCAAGACATCATTTTGAGGTTTTTAATCCATGCTTTTATCTCATGTAGACTTGATTACTGTAATGCACTTTATGTTGAGCTCAGCCAGAAACTGCTGTCTCGTCTGCAATTAATTCAAAATGCTGCAGCCCGACTTTTAACAGGTACCAAAAAATTTGGGCACATCACTCCCATTTTAGCTTCTATGCATTGGCTACCGGTGCATTTTGGGGTTGATTTTAAAAGTCTTTTATTTGTTTTTAAATGTCTTAATGGCCTCGCCCCACAGTATTTGTCCGACCTGCTTCAGCCATACATTCCCTCACACCCTCTAAGATCGGCAGATCAGTCTCTTTTAAGAGTCCCACAAACAAAGAGGAAATCTAGAGGTGATTGTGCTTTTGCGGTTGCTGCCCCCAGACTACGGAACAGTCTGCCCCTGCACATTAGGCAGGCTGACTCTCTTGTAGCTTTTAAATCCTCTTTGAAAACAAACTTTTTCTCCCTGGCTTTTAACTCAGTCTGAGATGTTGACTTTTACTGTGTTATGTCTTTACTATGTTTTTATTGTTTTTTATCTTCATGTGTTTTATATGCTTTTGTATTTGTGGACAGCACTTTGGCCAACTGGGTTGATTTTAAAGTGCTCTATAAATAAAGTTGAGTTGAGAATGAGTAATGGAAAAACCATTGTTAGTGCATTCTGATATTTACAGTTGTGTTCAGAATTATTCTACCCCCACTGAAATTGAGTGTTTTGGCCAGTTTGACATTGATTTTGATCATTTCAGTCATCTTGTTTACAATTAAATCAAAGAGGCACTTGTAAATCAGACAAATATAACATAACTTTTATAATGAAATAACTACAAATGTCTTTTCTGTGCTCACATCATTATCAGTTTTATTCAACCCCCAAGTGACATTCAATCTTAGTACTTAGTACAACAACCCTGTCCAGTTATAACAGCTTTTAAACGTGAAGCATAGCTTGACACAAGTGTCTTGCAGAGATCTACATGTATCTTCGCCCATTCTTCATGGGCAAAAGCCTCCAGTTCAGTCACATTCTTAGGCTTGCGCGCTGCAACTGCTTTCTTTAAGTCCCACCAGAGGTTCTCAATCGGATTTAAGTCTGGTGACTGCGATGGCCACTCCAAAATGTTCCAGCCTTTAATCTGCAACCATGCTCTAGGAGCTGGAAGGGTGTTTAAAAAACAATGAATGAGTGAATTATTATTATTATAGTGGTGGTTGTTGTTGTTGTTCTAATGCTGTTTATCTCTTTATTTTAAATACGTTTTTATTTTATTTAGCGCTGTCAAATATGAAGCCGTGCGGAAGGAAGGAGAAAAAAAAAAAGGCAGGGTCCCTTCCTCCTCCCTCACCACAATCCACCTAGACTTCAAACACATCGGTGAGCAGTTTCCCGCTCCCAAACAGCTGAGGCGTCGTGAGTCTTATAGATGTGGTCCAATACGCAGAGCGTTTCGGTTGACGGTGACCAGAATTTTTCACGGTCTTCCCCAACACTCTGTTCGCGAGCAGCGTGCAGTTCTCGGTCGACGGCAGCTCTCGGGTCATTTGTTAACTTGTCTCGACGGAGTGGATTCAAGGTTTGTCTCAAACAGCGACCTATGCAAATGAGTTCAATCCTATAGGTCGCGTCGTCACGCTCGTCACGCCAGACTGTTAAGCGTTTGTTTAGATTTGATGTGTCCATGTTTGACTCGCCTAAGAAATGCTTTTGTCTTTTATTTGAAGCTCGTGGTTAACTCGAAGCTTAACAACATCAAAAGATTCATGGTGTGTATTTGTGTTTTTTTTTCTTTTCAGAGGTTCGCCACCTGAGGGCGCACGCGCTCCAAAAACCGCAGAGAGAGAGAAAGAGAGAGAGAGAGAAGGCCAGGGGTGAGTAACGGTTTTTGCTCAATTTCTCTCCGATCTCTTGGTCACTTTCGATAAATTACTGCTTGTGGGAGATTTTAATATTCATGTAGATGAACCAGGTGATGCCCTTGGACTGTCATTTATAGACCTACTAAATTCATGTGGGGTTCAACAAAACATTTCCAGACCACCTCATCGTCTTAATCACACATTAGATTTAATAATATCCCACGGATTAGGCGTCAGTGATATGAACATTATACCTCAGTCTGATGATTTTACAGACCATTATCTCGTCATGTTCACATTACCAGTAGAGCAGATTAGTCGCGTGTCACCACGTTATAGACTCGGTAGGACTATTGTTCCATCAACTAAGGACTGATTCATAAGTAACCTGCCCAATCTGTCTATTTGTCTAACCACTATCCCCGGAATCCGAACGATCAAGACGAATTAACTAACATGATAGGCACCTCCCTCGCTAGCACATTAGACATCAGGTTAAAAAAGGTTAGAGAAATAATACCTGCACCATGGTATAATAGCCATACTCGTGCCCTCAAGAGAGAAACCCGTACTCTATAGAGGAAATGGAGAAAAAAAATGAATGAGCGGTTTTTAGACTTGCATGCAGAGACAGTATGCTCAGTTACAGACAGGCACTAAAGGCTGCGAGGGTTCAGCACCTGAGCAAACTGATAGAAAACAATCAGAACAATCGCAGGTTCCTTTTTAACACAGTGGCTACACTAACAACAAATCAGTTATCTGTAAAGAGTATTCCATCTCAGTTTAGTAGTGAAGACTTTATGAATTTCTTCACTGAAAGAATTGAAAATATAAGAAACACAATTTCTGACGTCCAACCTCTGACAGCATCCTGTGTTCCAGTCTCACCTGAAATTACTCAGTTACAATTACAGTGTTTTACAAGTATAGGACAGGAAGAGCTGTACGGCCTTATAAATAAAACCAAATCCACAACATGTGTGGTAGATCCTATTCCCACCGAACTGCTAAAAGACGTGTTACTTGCAGCTGGAGAGCCTATTCTTAATATCATTAACTCCTCGCTATCCCTCGGTCATGTCCCTAAACCTTTCAAGTTAGCAGTTATCAAGCCTCTCATCAAGAAACCAAATTTAAAAAAAGGTTTCTTAAAATGTACTTATAACTACATAAAATAATAATAATAAACTATTATAAAATGTATTTAAAACTACAGTGGCAAAATTCGACGCATATTAGCTACTCGATACAGTCGACATATTTCACAAGCGCTAGCACTGTGGCTTTTCATCCAAAGGTCACTAGTTCGAGGCTAGCGGGCGGGTTCTTGAGGCGGAGCTTGCACATACCTCCGTGGGTTTCCTGTAGGTCCGTGGCCACAGATGCTAATGAGTGAAGTGTGAAAAGAGTGATTTCTCTCTCTCTCTCTCTCTCTCTCTCTCTCTCTTTCTCTCTCTCCCTAGTAGAAATGCTTTACAGAGTCAGTAAAAGCACAGGGTTCTCTCCACGCCGCGACTGCGATGACGTGTCTGTGTGAATTCGTGACGGCCAATAAATTGCGTTGGTGTTCTGCCTTTGACATGTGCTGTCTTTTCAACAGAGTCTGCTTTTACTTGTTCCCTTAGATTCTCCTGGTGAAATTCCCGCGGTGGCGTTGTCCGTTTTGAGCAGTTGATTTCTTCTGCTCGTCGCAGTCAGCAGGACAATGCCAGAAACACACAGCCAACGTCAGCGAGAGATGTGCATGTGTTTATGAGAGCCGACCGCACTCCAAAAGCCACACTCAAAACTCACTCAGAGAACAACATACGGGTAAAGTGCACGCGATGCCAGGCTGCCCAATATCGGAAGGAGAGCAGATTTGGTGTCCAGCACACGTTTTGTTCGATGCGTTTGTAAAATGTACAAATTGTTTATGGTAAAATGTAAAAAATAAAGAAACCAAAACAATCTTAGCTCACTTTTTGTACGTGTTTCATCTATGATTAGTACATTGGATATTGTGTTTTTCTCGGGACCGTCGTAGAAGTGATCATTTTGAAGTGTTTTGAACATTTCTTATATTTTTTTTCAATTTAACAAGAAATCAGTCGCACTAATAGGAAAACTAAAGTGTTGCCCATAAATGTTTACCCGTTTACTACCTCGTTAGTTCATTGTCTGTATTCGTTGTGAAAATTAATGAACGCGATCTGTGTCTTTGCAGAGAAGAGTATCCTTCAATCGTAATCCGCTCCTACGAGGTGTCAAAGCGGTGGCCCTTTGCATCAATCGGTACCCAGGAAGCAGCTCTGGCGTTTCCCAAATCCATCTTCCCTTTTCAGAGTCAAAGGCTTATGGTGCCGGTGCACGTTTCCAGCGCCGTTTAGGAAGATTGCGGGGTACGCCCTAGAATTGAGCAAATTCAATGATCTCGACGCATGTTTTTGCTCCAGTGGAGTAAACCGGAGAAAACCGGCTCACGAGAATGAGCAAGTTCCTTTTGGAAGAGCCCCGGCTGGCCTCGAACCAGCAACCTTCTCACTAAAAGAGGAACAGCGATACCGGCGTGCCACTCGCAACAAATCATCTGCAATGTATTCACGCGAGAAAAATGAGATGGGGAAAAAAAACAAAAAAAAACAACGGACAAGCCTCTGTCACCCAAAAGCCCGTCGCTGACACAGCTACACCGGCGTGATGCTGATGACGAGTCCCACCCGACTCATCATGGTCAAAATGTAAAGTGCCCTCGCATTGGTTACGTACTCAATGGCATTGAGCACCTAACAAATATTCTAAGGCATGCGCGGTAATGAATATCGAAACACACATGCGCGATGACATGCGCTGTCCTTTAAACAGAGTCTGCTTTTACTTGTTCCCTTAGATTCTCCTGGTGAAATTCCAGCGGTGGCGTTGTCCGTTTTGACGAGTTGATTTCTTCTGCTCGTCGCAGTCAGCAGGACAATGCCAGAAACACACAGCCAACGTCAGCGAGGGATGTGCGTGTGTTTATGAGAGCCGACCGCACTCCGAAAGCCACACTCAAGACTCACTCAGAGAGCAACATACGGGTAAAGTGCACGCGATGCCAGGCTGCCCAATAACGGAAAGAGAGCAGATTTGGTGTCCAGCACACGTTTTGTTCGATGCGTTTGTAAAATGTACAAATTGTTTATGGTAAAATGTTAAAATGTAAAAAAATAAAGAAACCAAAACAATCTTAGCTCACTTTTTGTACGTGTTTCATCTATGATTCGTACATTGGATATTGTGATTTTCGCGGGACCGTCGTAGAAGTGATCATTTTGAAGTGTTTTGAACATTTCTTATATTTTTTCAATTTAACAAGAAATCAGTCGCACTAAGAGGAAAACTAAAGTGTTGCCCATAAATGTTTACCCGTTTGCTACCTCGTTCGTTCATTGTCTGTATTAG
>SRMA01010886.1:0-10308 GCA_007224835.1 Danionella cerebrum
CAATCATTGCTTATGATTTAACATAAATTCATCAAGCCACGCCCACTTTTCAACATAATTTTTGAATGTCAAATATCTACTAAGTGGAACATCGTCGAGACATGGGAGTTGTTTTATATTGATCTAAGTTGAATGTAGATTAAACATGATGTCACCAACTCATCCATAGCAACCAAATTATTTACCATAGCAACCAAATTGACACTTCTCTCTCTCAGCCTAGGAAAATGCCAGAGACACAGGAGTTGGTCTAATTGACTTGTAGTCACACAGGGAACATTATATAATGTCAATGACCCCTCCATAGCAACCATACTGGTTACCATAGCAACCAAATTGACACATCTCTATCTCAGCTTTGGAAAAAGATAGAGACACAGGAGTTGGTCTAAATGACTTGTAGTCACACAGGGAACATTATATAATGTCACTGACCCCTCCATAGCAACCATCTGGTTACCATAGCAAGCAAATTGACATCTCTATCTCAGCTTAGGAAAATGAGAGAGACACAGGAGTTGGTCTAAATGACTTGTAGTCACACAGGGAACATTATATAATGTCACTTACCCCTCCATAGCAACTATACTGGTTACCATAGCAACCAAATTGACACATCTCTATCTCAGCTTAGGAAAATGAGAGAGACACAGGAGTTGGTCTAAATGACTTGTTGTCACACAGGGAACATTATCTAATGTCACTGACCCCTCCATAGCAACCATACTGGTTACCACAGCAACCAAAAATGGCAAATCTCTATCTCAGCTTAAGAAAATGAGAGACACGGGAGTTGGTCTAAATGACTTGTAGTCACACAGGGAACATTATATAAAGTCACTTACCCCTCCATAGCAACCATACTGGTTACCATAGCAACCAAATTGACACATCTCTATGTCAGCTAAGGAAAATGAGAGAGACACGTGAGTTGGTCTAAATGACTTGTAGTCACACAGGGAACATTATATAATGTCACTGACCCCTCCATAGCAACCATACTGGTTACCATAGCAACCAAATTGACACATCTCTATCTCAGTTTAGGAAAATGAGAGAGACACGGGAGTTGGTCTAAATGACTTGTAGTCACACAGGGAACATTATATAATGTCACTTATTCCTCCATAGCAACCATACCGGTTACCATAGCAACCAAATTGGCATATCTCTATATCGGCTTTGGAAAATGCTAGAGACATGGGGGCTGTTTTGTTACACTCATAGTGACACAGGAAACATTAGATAATGTCAATGACATTTCCATAGCAACCATAATAGTTATCATAGCAACCCAATTGGCATATCTCTAACTCAGCTCAGGGAAATACTAGAGACATGGGAGTTGATTCATTTCCCTCAGAGTGACACTGGGAACATTCTATTATGTAAATGACCTGTCCAGAGCAACCAGACTTTTTACCATAGCAACACATTTGGCATGTATTTATCTTAGGTTAGGAAAATGCTAGACAGAATTTCATCTTACTAATATTATACCGTTCAGCTTCCACTTTCAACTTTTGACACTTTCAACTTTCAAATGTTTCACCTTAAGCTTCCACTTTCAACTTTTGAAACTTTTCAACTTTCAAATGTTTCACCTTTAGCTTCCACTTTCTACTTTTGACACTTTCAACTTTACAATGCTTCTCCTTTCAACTTTATACGTTTTCAACTTTATAATGTTTCACCTTTCGGCCTCCACTTTCAACTTTTGACACTTTCAGCTTTCAAATCTTTCACCTTTCAGCTTCACTTTTCAACTTTTGAAACTTTCAACTTTCAAATCTTTTACCTTTCAGCTTCACCTTTCAACTTCAGATTTTTTTCAGATACTTTCAGCCTGCTTTCATTTTCAGCTCTCTGCATTCACACGCATTTTCCGCTAGGAAATGCATATTCTAGTTATTTTTTTTATTCTTATTCCCCCCCCTTTTTCCGGAGCCTACTACTTCAGCATACTTTGCCCTAGAAACACCATTCAAACGTCAAAACGTACAGCTTTTTTTGCTCTATGTTGCTTGTATACAGCTTTTTGATATCTTTTATACTTTTTATAAAATTTAACTTTATTTAAAATATTTTTCCCATTGAAATGAATGGGGAGACTCTTCAAATCTCTTTAAATCTTCAGCTTTTTTTCAAACTTCATAACTTCAGCATACTTTCAGCTAGAGCAATCATTCAAATTTTAAACAATTCAACACATTTTCAGCTTTTAAAAGCTCTTTTCAGCTTTTACATATCTTTTACAGATTTTAATTAATCGCAGTTTAAGTTTAATGAAGAATTTGGATTTTTACCTAATTCTGCTCCACTCTAGCTTACACTCTAATTTTTCACATCTCAAACTTCTTCATTTATTCCTCTCTCCTAAACTAAACTTTAACCTTTATGGACAAATTTTATATTAAAGTAGTAGAGAAATTTGTCCTCTTTCCAAAGATGCAGTTGTTTTTTTCATATGACCTACGGTTTTTAAACTAGGAGGGCTAAACCTTAACGAGGGAAGCAAATTGCTCCATTAAGATCAATGCATTTCACCCAGAAAATAATGCTTGAAGGTTTTAAATTAAGGCTTTTTCTAACTCGCCATAACTAATAGAATTTTCCACATATCTTAAATTTTTTTACACCATAATCTTCATTGAGGCCTTCTGCTTCTCACAAAGAAAGAATCATCTCGATCTGTCTTACGGTTCCTCTGTAATGTTTATTAGTTTGAGGCATGGTCAACATCTGAGAAATGTCTCCTCGATTCAAAAAAGTGGCAGTTGGAGGCAGCTGTTAATCAACTAATTTGAATAACGAAATTTGATTGGCTTAGCCTTCTCATAGACTCACAATGGGCCATAGAGATGCATTGCTGCCATTCATTTCAATGGGGGAATTGATTCCCATACAATCCTATTGTAAAATAGCTTTTGTAATTGGTTCACAATGGAGATTCAAAGCAACATTGAGGATGCATATAACTAATCCAGCCAATCATTGCTTATGATTTAACAAAAATTCATCAAGCCACGCCCACTTTTCAACATCATTTTTGAATGTCAAATATCTTCTAAGTGGAACATCGTAGAGAGATGGGAGTTGTTTTATATTGATCTAGGTTGAATGTAGATTAAACATGATGTCACCAACTCATCCATAGCAACCAAATTATTTACCATAGCAACCAAATTGACACTTCTCTATCTCAGCCTAGGAAAATGCCAGAGACACCGGAGTTGGTCTAATTGACTTGTAGTCACACAGGGAACATTATATAATGTCAATGACCCCTCCATAGCAACCATACTGGTAACCATAGCAACCCAAATGACACATCTCTATCTCAGCTTTGGAAAATGATAGAGACACAGGAGTTGGTCTAAATGACTTGTAGTCACACAGGGAGCATTATATAATGTCACTGACCCCTCCATAGCAACCATACTGGTTACCATAGCAACCAAATTGACACATCTCTATCTCAGCTTAGGAAAATGAGAGAGAGACAGGAGTTGGTCTAAATGACTTGTAGTCACACAGGGAACATTATATAATGTCACTTACCCCTCCATAGCAACCATTCTGGTTACCATAGCAACCAAATTGACACATCTCTATCTCAGCTTAGTAAAATGAGAGAGACGCGGGAGTTGGTCTAAATGACCTTTAGTCACACAGGGAACATTATATAATGTCACTGACCCCTCCATAGCAACCATAGTGGTTACCATAGCAACCAAATTGACACATCTCTATCTCAGCTTAGGAAAATGCTAGAGACACGGAGTTGGTCTAAATGACTTGTAGTCACACAGGGAACATTATATAATGTCACTGACCCCTCCATAGCAACCATACTGGTTACCATAGCAACCGAATTGACACATCTCTATCTTAGCTTAGGAAAATGAGAGACACAGGAGTTGGTCTAAATGACTTGTTGTCACACAGGGAACATTATATAATGTCACTGACCCCTCCATAGCAACCATACTGGTTACTATAGCAACCAAATTGCCACATCTCTCCCTCAGCTTAGGAAAGTGCTAGAGACATGGGGGTGAGTTTGTTTCAATAATTATGACATCCGTAACAATCACCGAGGTAACTAAACCATCCATAGCAACCATATGGTTACCATAGCAACCAAATTGGCATTTCTCTATCTCAGCTTAGGAAAATGCTAGAGACACAGGGGTTGGTGTAATTTACCTGTAGTCACTCAAGGAACATTATATGATGTTAGTGACCCCTCCATAGCAACCAGACGTGTAACCATAACAACCCAATTGGCATTTCTCTAACTCAGCTTAGCGAAATGCTAGAGACATGGGGGTAGGTTTAATTTACTCGTAGTCACACAGATAACAATATATTATGTCTGTGACCCCTCCATAGCAACCATACTTATTACCATAGCAACCCAATTGATTGACATTTTCAACTTTACAATGTGCCACATTTATTTTTATGTTTCAACTTTCAGCTTACACTTTCAAATTTGACAATTTTAACTGTCTAATGTTTTACCTTTCAGCTTCCACTTTCAACTTTACATATTTCTACTTTACAGTGTTTCAGCTTCACCTTTCAACTTTATACGTTTTCAACTTTAAAATGTTTCACCTTTCAGCCTCCACTTTCAACTTTTGATATTTTCAACTTTGCAATGTTTCACCTTTCAGCTTCCACTTTCAACTTTTGACACTTTCAACTTTCTAATATTTTAACATTCAGCTTCCACTTTCAACTTTACATATTTCAACTTTACAATGTTTCAGCTTCAGCTTTCAAATTTTGACACTTTTCAAATTACAATGTTTCACTTTTTAGCTTCAACTTTCAACTTTTGACACTTTTAACTTTCTAATGTTTCACCGTTCAGCCAAGAAATTCAGGAATTTTAAGCATTCTCTTTCAGCTCTCTGCATTCACACGCATTTTCCGCTAGGAAATGCACTTTCTAGTTATTAGTGTGAATGCAGAGGCATTCACACTATTGTTATCCTACGTATTTATTATTCTTCCGTTTTTTATTATTCCCCCCCCTTTTTCCAACCCTAACTACTTCAGCATACTTTGGCCTAGAAACACCATTCAAACGTCAAAACGTTCAGCTTTTTTCAGACTAGGTTGCTATTACGTTTCACTTTTCAAACTTTTATACTTTTTATAATATTTAACTTTATTCAAATTATTCTTCCCATTGAAATGAATGGGGATATTCTTCAACCTTCCTTTAAACTTTCACTTCTTTCAACCTTTATAACTTCAGCATACTTTCCACTAGAGAAACCATTCAAACTTTAAATAAATCTACACACTTTCATCTATTAGATGTATATTTCAACTTTTTTATATCTTTTATTGATTTTTATTAATCGCAGTTTAAGTTTAATGAAGATTTCCGACTTTCACCTATTTCTGCTCCACTCTAGCTTCCACTCTAACTTTTCACATCTCAAACTTCTTCATCAATTCCTCTCTCCTAAACTAAACTTTACCCTTTATGCATAAAATTTATATTAAAGTAGTAGAGAAATTTGTCCTCTTTCCAAAGATGCAGTTGTTTCTTTCATATGACCTACGGTTTTTAAACTAGGAGGGCTAAACCTTAACGAGGGAAGCAAATTGCTCCAGTAAGATCAATGCATTTCACCCAGAAAATAATGCTTGAAGGTTTTAAATTAAGGCTTTTTCTAACTCGCCATAACTAATAGAATTTTCCACATATCTTAAAAAAATTTACACCATAATCTTCATTGAGGCCTTCTGCTTCTCACAAAGAAAGAATCATCTCGATATGTCTTACGGTTCTTCTGTAATGTTTATTTGTTTGAGGCATGGTCAACATCTGAGAAATGTCTCCTCGATTCAAAAAGTGGCAGTTGGAGGCAGCTGTTAATCAACTAATTTGAATAACGAAATTTGATTGGCTTAGCCTTCTCATACACTCACAATGGGCCATAGAGATGCATTGCTGCCATTCATTTCAATGGGGCAATTGATTCCCATAGATCCTATTGTAAAAGTGCTTTTGTAATTGGTTCACAATGGAGATTCAAAGCAACATTAAGGATACATATAACTAATCCAGCCAATCATTGCTTATGATTTAACATAAATTCATCAAGCCCCGCCCACTTTTCAACATAATTTTTGAATGTCAAATATCTTCTAAGTGGAACATCGTAGAAACATGGGAGTTGTTTTATATTGATCTAAGCTGAATGTAGATTACAACATGATGTCACCAACTCATCCATAGCAACCAGATTATTTACCATAGCAACCAAACCGGATAATCTTTATCTCAGCCTAGGAAAATGCTAGAGACACAGGAGTTGGTCTAATTGAC
Organism: Danionella cerebrum; assembly: GCA_007224835.1. Classification (NCBI taxonomy): domain Eukaryota; kingdom Metazoa; phylum Chordata; class Actinopteri; order Cypriniformes; family Danionidae; genus Danionella; species Danionella cerebrum. The sequence goes on from SRMA01010886.1 coordinate 6,356, forward strand.
TTGTAGTCAAACAGGGAACCTTATATAATGTCAATGACCTCTCCATAGCAACCATGCTGGTTACCATAGCAACCCAATTGACACATCTCTATCTCAGCTTAGGAAAATGAGAGAGACACGGGAGTTGGTCTAAATGACTTTTGGTAACACAGGGAACATTATATAATGTCACTGACCCCTCCATAGCAACCATACTGGTTACCATAGCAACCAAATTGACACATGTCTATCTCAGCTTAGGAAAATGAGAGAGACATGGGAGTTGGTTTAAATGACTTGTAGTCAGAAAGGGAACATTATATAATGTCACTTACCCCTCCATAGCAACTATACTGGTTACCATAGCAACCCAATTGAAACATCTTTATCTCTGCTTAGGAAAATGCTAGAGACATGGGGGTGAGTTTGTTTCACTAATAGCGACCCCGGAAACATTCATTGAGGTAGCAGACCCTTCCATAGCAGCCATACTGGTTGCCATAGCAACCCAATTGACACATTTCTATCTCAGCTTAGGAAAATGCTAGAGACACAGGAGTTGGTTTAATTGACTTTTAATCACACAGGGAACATAATATTATGTCACTGACCCCTTCATAGCAACCATACTGGTTACCATAGCAACCAAATTGACACATCTCTATCTTAGTTTTGGAAAATGCTAGAGACATGGGGGTTGGTGTAATTTACCTGTAGTCACACAGGGATCAATATATTATGCCAATGACCCCTCCATAGCAACCATACTGGTTAGCATAGCAGCCCAATTGACACATCTCTCCCTCAGCTTAGGAAAGTGCTAGAGACATGGGGGTGAGTTTGTTTCAATAATTGTGACCCCGGTAACAATCACTGAGGTAACTAAACCCTCCATAGCAACCAAATGGTTACCATAGCAACCAAATTGACATATCTCTATCTCAGCTTAGAAAAATGCTAGGGACTCAGGGTTTGGTTTGTTTCACTCATAGTGACACATGAAACATTATATGATGTCAATGACCCCTCCATAGCAACAATACTGGTTACCATAGCAACCCAGTTGGCACATCTCTTTCTCAGCTTAGGAAAATGCTAGAGACACAGGGGTTGTTGTAATTTACCTGTAGTCACTCAAGGAACATTATATGATGTTACTGACCCCTCCATAGCAACCAGACGTGTTACCATAGCAGCTCAATTGACATATCTCTTACTCAGCTTAGCGAAGTGCAAGAGACATGAGGGTAGGTTTAATTTTTCGTAGTCACACAGATAACAATATATTATGTCTGTGACCCCTCCATAGCAACCGAATTGATTGACAATTTCAACTTTACAATGTGTCACATTTGTTTTTAAGTTTCACGTTTCAGCTTCCACTTTCAAATTTGACAATTTTAGCTTTCTAATGTTTTACCTTTGAGCTTCCACTATTAATTTGACACTTTTTACTTTCTAATGTTTCACATTTCAGCTTCCACTTTCAACTTATGACACTTTCAACTTTTGACACTTTTTCAGCTATCTAATATTTTACCCTTCAGCTTCCACTTTCAACTTTACATATTTCTACTTTACAATGTTTCAGCTTCAGCTTTCAACTTTTGACATTTTCAACTTTACAATGTTTCACCCTTTAGCTTCAACTTTCAACTTTTGACACTTTAACTTTCTAATGTTTTACCTTTCAGCTCACACTTTTTATTTTCAACACTTTCAACTTTCTAATGTTTCAACCTTCAGCTTCCACTTTCAACTTTTTATATTTCAACTTTACAACGTTTCAGCTTCAGCTTTCAACTTTTGACACTTTTAATTTTCTAATGTTTCATGATTCAGCCAAGGAATTCAGCAATTTTAAGCATTCTCTTTCAGCTCTCTGCATTCACACGCATTTTCCGCTAGGAAATGCACTTTCTAGTTAGTGTGAATGCAGAGGCATTCACACTATTGTTATCCTACGTATTTATTATTCCGTTTCTTCTTCTTCTTCTTTTTATTATTCCCCCCCCTTTTTCCAACCCTATCTACTCCCGCATACTTTGGCCTAGAAACACCATTCAAACGTCAAAACGTTCAGCTTTTTTCAGACTAGGTTGCTATTACGTTTCACTTTTCAAACTTTTATACTTTTTATAATATTTAACTTTATTTAAAATTATTCTTCCCATTGAAATGAATGGGAACTTTAAACTTCTTTCAACCTTTATAACTTCAGCATACTTTCCACTGGAGAAACCATTTAAACTTTACATAAATCTACACACTTTCATCTATTAGATGTATATTTCAACTTATTTATATCTTGTATAGATTTTTATTAATCGTAGTTTAAGTTTAATGAAGATTTCCGACTTTCACCTATTTCTGCTCCACTCTAGCTTCCACTCTAACTTTTCACATCTCAAACTTCTTCATTTATTCTTCTCTCCTAAACTAAGCTTTGACTTTTATGCACAAAATTCATATTAAAGTAGTAGAGAAATTTGTCCTCTTTCCAAAGATGCAGTTGTTTCTTTCATAGGACCTACGGTTTTTAAACTAGGAGGGCTAAACACTAACGAGGGAAGAAAATTGCTCCATTAAGATCAATGCATTTCATCCAGAAAATGATGCTCCAAAGTTTTAAATTAAGGCTTTTTCTAACTCGCCATAACTCCTAGAATTTTCCACATATCGTTACAAAATTTACATCATAATCTTCATTGAGGCCTTCTGCTTCTCACAAAGAAAGAATCATCTTGATATGTCTTACGGTTCTTCTGTAATGTTTATTTGTTTGAGGCATGGTCAACATCTGAGAAATGTCTCCTCGATTCAAAAAGTGGCAGTTGGAGGCAGCTGTTAATCAACTAATTTGAATAACGAAATTTGATTGGCTTGGCCTTCCCATAGACTCACAATGGGCCATAGAGATGCATTGCTGCCATTCATTTCAATGGGGCAACTGATTCCTATATGATCCTATTGTAAAAGTGCTTTTGTAATTGGTTCACAATGGAGAGTCATAGCAACATTAAGGATGCATATAACTAATCCAGCCAATCATTGCTTATGATTTAACATAAATTCACCAAGCCACACCCACTTTTCAACATCATTTTTGAATGTCAAATATCTTCTAAGTGGAACATCGTAGAAACATGGGAGTTGTTTTATATTGATCTAAGTTGAATGTAGATTACAACATGATGTCACTAACTCATCCATAGCAACCAGATTATTTACCATAGCAACCAAATTGGTAATTCTCTATCTCAGCCTTGGAAAATGCTAGAGACACAGGAGTTGGTCTAATTGATTTGTAGTCACACAGGGAACATTATGTAATGTCACTGACCCCTCCATAGCAACCATACTGGTTACCATGGCAACCAAATTGACACATCTCTATCTCAGCTTAGGAAAATGTGAGAGACACGGGAGTTGGTCTAAATGACTATTAGTCACACACGAAACATTACATAATGTCACTGACCCCTCCATAGCAACCATACTGGTTACCATAGCAACCAAATTGACACATCTCTATCTCAGCTTAGGAAAATGAGAGAGACACGGGAGTTGGTCTAAATGACTTGTAGTCACACAGGAACATTATATAATGTCACTGACCCCTCCATAGCAACCATACTGGTTACCATAGCAACCAAATTGACACATCTCTATCTCAACTTTGGAAAATGAGAGAGACACAGGAGTTGGTCTGAATGACTTGAAGTCACACAGGGAACATTTAATAATGTCACTGACCCCTCCATAGCAACCATATTGGTTACCATAGCAACCAAATTGACACATCTCTATCTCAGTTTAGGAAAATGAGAGAGACACGGGAGTTGGTCTAAATGACTTGTAGTCACACAGGGGACATTATATAATGTCACTGACCCCTCCATAGCAACCATACTGGTTACCATAGCAACCAAATTGACACATCTCTATGTCAGCTTAGGAAAATGAGAGAGACA
>SRMA01010906.1:0-12694 GCA_007224835.1 Danionella cerebrum
CTTAAACTAGATTTTAAAGTTTGCACGCAAACTTCGATGTTGGCTTGCGTTGGTACCGTTAATACCTTTTTTTTTAAATGTTGTCAACTCCGCAACAATAACATAATCCAACCCTAATGTCTCTATGATTCTCATAGGCTGAGATAGGTACATGCAAAATTGGTTGCTATGGTAACAAGTCTGGTTGCTATGGAGGGGTCAGTGACCTAACATATTGTTCCCCATGTCAACACGAGTAAAATACACCAACCCCATGTCTCTATGACTTTCGTAAGCTGAGATAGAGATACGCCATATTGGTTGCTATGGTAACAGTGTGGTTGCTATGGAGGGGTCGCTGCCCTAATATATTGTTCCCTATATGAATACGAGTAAATTACAGCAACCCCCATGTCTCTATGATTTTTCTGAGCTGAGATAGGTACATGCAAAATTGGTTGCTATGGTAACCAGTCTGGTTGCTATGGAGGGGTCAGTGACCTAACACATTGTTCCCCATGTCAATACATCAACCCCATGTCTCTATGACTTTCCAAAGCTGAGATAGAGCTGCGCCATATTGGTTGCTATGGTAGCCAGTTTGGTTGCTATGGAGGGGTCGCTGACCTAATATATTGCTCCCCCTATCTATACGCGTAAAATACAGCAACCCCCATCTCTCTATGATTTTCCTAAGCTGAGATAGAGACATGCCATATTGGTTGCCATGGTAACCCGTCTGGTTGCCATGGAGGTGTCATTAACATAATATAATGTTTCAGCTGTCAGTATGGGTGCAACTTACCAGCCCCCAAGTCTCTAGCATTTTCCTAAGCTAAGATAGAGATGTGGCAATATAGTTGCTATAGTAAACAATTTGGTTGCTATGGAGGAGTTAGTGACATCATGTTGTAATCTACTTTCCATTTAGACTAATATAAAGCAACCCCCATGTCTCTACTGTATTTCGTTTAGAAGATATTTGACATTGAAAGTTATGTCAAAAAGTGGGTGTGGCTTAATTAATTTATGTTAATTCACAAGCAATGATGGGCTGGATAAGTAATTTGCTTCCTTAATGCTTGTATGACTTTCCAGTGTCAATCAATTACAGAAGCTCTTTTACATTGGGATCTATGGGGTTCATGCTCCATTCATTTCAATGGGCCATTGAAAGTCAATGAGACACCTTTGACCTAATTATTTGAAATCAGCTGCACCTGGAGTTATCAACTGTCAGATTTTCAAACGAGTCAGCTGCAGCTGGAAATTCAACTGTCAGATATTCAAACGATGGCAAATCTGCTGGAAAAATTCCGATTTCCATGCCTCAAACAAATAAAGATTATAGAAGAACCGTAAGACATATCGAAATGATTCTTTCTTTGTCCGAAGCAGAAGACCCTAACGAAGAGAATGCTGTAATTTTTGTGAAGGTGTGATTAGAAATAAAAAAATTATGGTGAGCTACAAATAGCCTTCATTTGATTCTGTGTAACTGCTCATTTTAGAGAAATCCATACCCTCAAACAAATAAACATTACAAAAGAATGAACAGAGGTATTGAAATATTTCTTTTACTGTTAGAATCCCAAGATTTTAGGGAAGAGAATGGTGTAAATTTTGTGAAGCTGTGATAAAGTGTGAATGATTTATGGCGAGTTAAAAAAAGCCTGCGATTGAGATTTTAAACAGAATCCACCAGAATTTTTGAATGGAGGTGAATGGAGCAATTATGTGCACTCGTTGTGGTTTAGGCCACCTGGAGTAAAAAACGTGTGTTTTTTTAAAAATGAAAACAGCACCAACTGAAAGAGGACAAAAATCTCTACCATTTAGATATAAAAAGTGTGTGTAAAGGTTAATTTTTAGTTGAGAAAACAGTGCAAGTAGCAACAAGACTGAGCTTGCTCAAAGTTAGAGTGAGCGATGACATCACCACTCTAGGGCTCCCATAGGGAATGACTTGGGCGATTTTTGGGCCGAAATTCGCGATTTTTACGGAAACCGCTGATCAAATCGGTCCGAAGAGATATAGCAACAAACTACATAACAGCTTTGAGGTGTGTTGAAAGTTTCGTGGCTGTAGCTCGAACGGGCTAGGAGGAGTAGGGTTAAGAATTTTTGTCAGAAGAAAAGAGAAGAATAAGAAGAAGAAGAAGAACTAGATTTTAAAGTTTGCACGCAAACTTCGATGTTGGCTTGCGTTGGTACCGTTAATACCTTTTTTTTAAATGTTGTCAATTCCGCAACAATAACATAATCCAACTCTCATGTCTCTATGATTCTCATAAGCTGAGATAGGTACATGCAAAATTGGTTGCTATGGTAACCAGTCTGGTTGTTATGGAGGGGTCAGTGACCTAACATATTGTTCCCCATGTCAACACGAGTAAAATACGCCAACCCCCATGTCTCTATGACTTTCGTAAGCTGAGATAGAGATACGCCATATTGGTTGCTATGGTAACAGTGTGGTTGCTATGGAGGGGTCGCTGACCTAATATATTGTTCCCATATGAATACGAGTAAATTACAGCAACCCCCATGTCTCTATGATTTTCCTGAGCTGAGATAGGTACATGCAAAATTGGTTGCTATGGTAACCAGTCTGGTTGCTATGGAGGGTCAGTGACCTAACACATTGTTCCCCATGTCAATACATCAACCCCCATGTCTCTATGACTTTCCAAAGCTGAGATAGAGCTGCGCCATATTGGTTGCTATGGTAACCAGTTTGGTTGCTATGGAGGGGTCGCTGACCTAATATATTTCTCCCCATATCTATACGGGTAAAATACAGCAACCCCCATCTCTCTATGATTTTCCTAAGCTGGGATAGAGACATGCCATATTGGTTGCTATGGTAACCAGTCTGGTTGCTATGGAGGAGTCAGAGACATCATGTTGTAATCTACTTTCCATTTAGAATAATATAAAGCAACCCCCATGTCTCTACTGTGTTCCGTTCAGAAGATATTTGACCGATAGTTTTGTAAAAAAGTGGGTGTGGCTTAATTATTTTATGTTAAATCACAAGGAATGATTGGCTGGATAAGTGATTTGCTTCTTTATTTCTAGTATGACTTTCCAGGGTCAATCAATTACAGAAGCTCTTTTACATTAGGATCTATGGGATTCATGCTCCATTCATTTCAATGGGGCATTGAAAGTCTATGAGACACCTTTGACCTACTTATTAGTAATCAAGTGCAGCTGCTGCAAAGGGCCAACTGTCAGATTTTCAAATGATGGCAAATCTGCTGGAGAAAATCCAATTTTCATGCCTCAAACAAATAAAGATTATAGAACAACCGTAAGACATATCGAAATGATTCTTTCTTTGTCAGAAGCAGAAGACCCTAACGAAGAGAATGCTGTAAATTTTGTGAAGGTTTGATTAGAAATAAAAAAATTATGGTGAGCTAGAAAAAGCCTTCATTTGATTCTGTGCAACTGCTCATTTCTGAGAAATCCATACCTCCAAACAAATAAGGATTACGAAAGAAGGACAAGACAGATTAAAATATTTCCTTTACTGTTAGAATCACAAGATTTTGAGGAAGAGAATGGTGTAAGTTTTGTGAAGCTGTGATAAAGTTTGAATGATTTATGGCGAGTTATAAATAGCCTGCGATTGAGATTTTGAACAGAATCCACCAGAATTTTTGAATGGAGGTGAATGGAGCAATTATGTGCACTCCTTGTGGTTTAGGCCACCTGGAGTAAAAACCGTGTGTTTTTTTAAAATGAAAACAGCACCAACTGAAAGAGGACAAAAATCTCTACCATTTAGATATAAAATGTGTGTGTAAAGGTTAATTTTTAGTTGAGAAAACAGTGCAAGTATCAACAAGACTGAGCTTGCTCAAAGTTAGAGTGAGCGATGACATCACCACTCTAGGGCCTCCATAGGGAATGACTTGAGCGATTTTTGGGCCGAAATTCGCGATTTTTACGGAAACCGCTGGTCAAATCGGTTCGAAAAGACATAGCAACTCGAGTGGGAACAGCTTGGACGACCGTGGAAAGTTTCGTGGCTGTAGCTCGAACGGGCTAGGAGGAGAAGCGTCGTAAAATTTTGACGTAGGAAAAGAGAAGAAGAAGAATAACTAGATTTTAAAGTTTGCACGCAAACTTCGATGTTGGCTTGCGTTGGTACCGTTAATACCTTTTTTTTTTAAATGTTGTCAATTCCTCAACAATAACATAATCCAACCCTCATGTCTCTATGATTCTCATAGGCTGAGATAGGTACATGCAAAACTGGTTGCTATGGAGGGTCAGTGACCTAACATATTGTTCCCCATGTCAACACGAGTAAAATACACCAGCCCCCATGTCTCTATGACTTTCGTAAGCTGAGATAGAGATACGCCATATTGGTTGCTATGGTAACAGTGTTGTTGCTATGGAGGGGTCGCTGACCTAATATATTGTTCCCCATATGAATACAAGTAAATTACAGCAACCCCCATGTCTCTATGATTTTCCTGAGCTGAGATAGGTACATACTAAATTGGTTGCTATGGTAACCAGTCTGGTTGCTATGGAGGGGTCAGTGACCTAACACATTGTTCCCCATGTCAATACATCAGCCCCCATGTCTCTATGACTTTCCTAAGCTGAGATAGAGCTGCGCCATATTGGTTGCTATGGTAACCAGTTTGGTTGCTATGGAGGGGTAGCTGACCTAATATATTGCTCCCAATATCTATACGGGTAAAATACAGCAACCTCCATCTCTCTATGATTTTCCTGAGCTGAGATAGAGGCATGCCATATTGGTTGCTATGGTAACCGGTCTGGTTGCTATAGAGGTGTCATTAACATAATATAATTTTTCAGCTGTCAGTATGGGTGAAGCTTACCAGCCCCCAAGTCTCTAGCATTTTTCTAAGCTAAGATAGAGATGTGGCTATATAGTTGCTATGGTAAACAATTTGGTTGCTATGGAAGAGTTAGTGACATCATGTTGTAATCTACTTTTCATTTAGAATAATATAAAGCAACCCCCATGTCTCTACTGTGTTCCGTTCAGAAGATATTTGACTTTGAAAGTTATGTCAAAAGTGGGTGTGGCTTAATTAATTTATGTTAATTCACAAGCAATGATGGGCTGGATAAGTAATTTGCTTCCTTAATGCTTGTATGACTTTCCAGTGTCAATCAATTACAGAAGCTCTTTTACATTAGGATCTATGGGGTTCATGCTCCATTCATTTCAATGGGCCATTGAAAGTCAATGAGACACCTTTGACCTACTTATTTGAAATCAGCTTGCACCTGGAGTTATCAACTGCCAGATTTTCAAACGAGTCAGCTGACTCAACTGTCAGATTTTCAAACGATGGCAAATCTGCTGGAGAAAATCGATTTCCATGCCTCAAACAAATAAAGATTATAGAAGAACCGTAAGACATATCGAAATGATTCTTTCTTTGTAAGAAGCAGAAGACCCTAACGAAGAGAATGCTGTAATTTTTGTGAAGGTGTGATTAGAAATAAAAAAATTATGGCGAGCTACAAATAGCCTTCATTTGATTCTGTGCAACTGCTCATTTTAGAGAAATCCATACCCTCAAACAAATAAACATTACGAAAGAATGAACAGAGGTATTGAAATATTTCTTTTACTGTTAGAATCCCAAGATTTTAAGGAAGAGAATGGTGTAAATTTTGTGAAGCTGTGATAAAGTGTGAATGATTTATGGCGAGTTAAAATAGCCTGCGATTGAGATTTTAAACAGAATCCACCAGAATTTTTGAATGGAGGTGAATGGAGCAATTATGTGCACTCCTTGTGGTTTAGGCCACCTGGAGTAAAACCGTGTGTTTTTTAAAAATGAAAACAGCACCAACTGAAAGAGGACAAAAATCTCTACCATTTAGGTATAAAATGTGTGTGTAAAGGTTAATTTTTAGTTGAGAAAACAGTGCAAGTAGCAACAAGACTGAGCTTGCTCAAAGTTAGAGTGGGCGATGACATCACCACTCTAGGTCTCCCATAGGGAATGACTTGAGCGATTTTTGGGCCGAAATTCGCGATTTATACGGAAACCGCTGGTCCAATCGGTCCGAAGAGATATAGCAACTCGAGTGGGAACAGTCTGGACGACCGTGGAAAGTTTCGTGGCTGTAGCTCGAACGGGCTAGGAGGAGTAGTGTTTAGAAATTTTGTCAGAAGAAGAAGAAGCCGGAAGAAGAATAATAACTAGATTTTAAAGTTTGCACGCAAACTTCGATGTTGGCTTGTGTTGGTGCCGTTAATACCTATTTCTTTAAATGTTGTCAGTTCCGCAACAATAACATAATCCAACCCCCCATGTCTCTATGATTCTCATAAGCTGAGATAGGTACATGCAAAATTGGTTGCTATGGTAACCAGTCTGGTTGCTATGGAGGGGTCAGTGACCTAACATATTGTTCCCCATGTCAACATGAGTAAAATACACCAACCGCCATGTCTCTATGACTTTCGTAAGCTGAGATAGAGATACGCCATATTGGTTGCTATGGTAACGGTGTGGTTGCTATGGAGGGGTCGCTGACCTAATATATTGTTCCCCATATGAATACAGGTAAATTACAGCAACCCCCATGTCTCTATGATTTTCCTGAGCTGAGATAGGTACATGCAAAATTGGCTGCTATGGTAACCAGTCTGGTTGCTATGGAGGGGTCAGTGACCTAACATATTGTTCCCCATGTCAACACGAGTAAAATACACCAACCCCCATGTCTCTATGACTTTCCAAAGCTGAGATAAAGCTGCGCCATATTGGTTGCTATGGTAACCAGTTTGGTTGCTATGGAGGGGTCGCTGACCTAATATATTGCTCCCCATATCTATGCGGGTAAAATACAGCAACCCCCATCTCTTTATGATTTTCCTAAGCTGAGATAGAGACATGCCATATTGGTTGCTATGGTAACCAGTCTGGTTACTATGGAGGTGTCATTAACATAATATGTTTCAGCTGTCAGTATGGGTGAAGCTTACCAGCCCCCAAGTCTCTAGCATTTTCCTAAGCTAAGATAGAGATGTGGCAATATAGTTACTATGGTAAACAATTTGGTTGCTATGGAGGAGTTAGTGACATCATGTTGTAATCTACTTTCCATTTAGACTAATATAAAGCAACCCCCATGTCTCTACTGTGTTCCGTTCAGAAGATATTTGACTTTGAAAGTTATGTCAAAAAGTGGGTGTGGCTTAATTAATTTATGTTAATTCACAAGCAATGATGGGCTGGATAAGTAATTTGCTTCCTTAATGCTGGCATGACTTTCCAGTGTCAATCAATTACAGAAGTTCTTTTACAATAGGATCTATGGGATTCATGCTCCATTCATTTCAATGGGCCATTGAAAGTCTATGAGACACCTTTGACCTACTTATTTGAAATCAGATGCACCTGCTGGAGTTATCAACTGCCAGATTTTCAAACGAGTCAGCTGCAGCTGGAAATTCAACTGTCAGATTTTTAAACGATGGCAAATCTGCTGGAGAAAATCTGATTTCCATGCCTCAAACAAATAAAGATTATAGAAGAACCGTAAGACATATCGAAATGATTCTTTCTTTGTCAGAAGCAGAAGACACTAACGAAGAGAATGCTGTAATTTTTGTGAAGGTGTGATTAGAAATAAAAAAATTATGGCGAGCTACAAATAGCCTTCATTTGATTCTGTGCAACTGCTCATTTCAGAGAAATCCATACCCTCAAACAAATAAGGATTACGAAAGAATGACCAGAGGTATTGAAATATTTCTTTTACTGTTAGAATCCCAAGATTTTAAGGAAGAGAATGGTGTAAATTTTGTAAAGCTGTGATAAAGTTTGAATGATTTATGGCGAGTTAAAATAGCCTGCGATTGAGATTTTAAACAGAATCCACCAGAATTTTTGAATGGAGGTGAATGGAGCAATTAAGTGCACTCCTTGTGGTTTAGGCCACCTGGAGTAAAAACCGTGTGTTTTTTAAAAATGAAAACAGCACCAACTGAAAGAGGACAAAAATCTCTATCATTTAGATATAAAATGTGTGTGTAAAGGTTAATTTTTAGTTAAGAAAACAGTGCAAGTAGCAACAAGACTGAGCTTGCTCGAAGTTAGAGTGGGCGATGACATCACCACTCTAGGGCCCCCATAGGGAATGACTTGAGCGATTTTTTGGGCCGAAATTCGCGATTTTTACGGAAACCGCTGGTCAAATCGTTCCGAAAAGACATAGCAACAAACTACATAGCAGCTTTGAGGTGTGTGGAAAGTTTCGTGACTGTAGCTCGAACGGGCTAGGAGGAGTTGACGGTAGTTTTTTTTTGTTCTAAGAAGAAGAAGAAGAAGAAGAAGAAGAAGAAGAAGAACTAGATTTTAAAGTTTGCACGCAAACTTCGATGTTGGCTTGCGTTGGTACCGTTAATACCTATTTTTTTAAATGTTGTCAATTCCGCAACAATAACATAATCCAACCCCCATGTCTCTATGATTCTCATAAGCTGAGATAGGTACATGCAAAATTGGTTGCTATGGTAACCAGTCTGGTTGCTATGGAGGGTCAGTGACCTAACACATTGTTCCCCATGTCAATACATCAACCCCCATGTCTCTATGACTTTCCTAAGCTGAGATAGAGCTGCGCCATATTGGTTGCCATGGTAACCAGTCTGGTTGCTATGGAGGGGTCGCTGACCTAATACATTGCTCCCCATATCTATACGAGTAAAATACAGCAACCCCCATCTCTCTATGATTTTCCTAAGCTGAGATAGGGACATGCCATATTGGTTGCTATGGTAACCAGTTTGGTTGCTATGGAGGGGTCGCTGCCCTAATATATTGCTCCCCATATCTATACGGGTAAAATACAGCAACCCCCATCTCTCTATGACTTTCCTAAGCTGAGATAGAGCTGCGCCATATTGGTTGCCATGGTAACCAGTCCGGTTGCTATGGAGGGCTTGCTGACCTAATATATTGCTCCCCATATCTATACGGGTAAAATACAGCAACCCCCATCTCTCTATGACTTTCCTAAGCTGAGATAGAGACATATTGGTTGCTATGGTAACCAGTCTGGTTGCTATGGAGGAGTCAGTGACATCATGTTGTAATCTACTTTCCATTTAGAATAATATAAAGCAACCCCCATGTCTCTACTGTGTTCCTTTCATAAGATATTTGACATCGATAGTTTTGTAAAAAAGTGGGTGTGGCTTAATTATTTTATGTTAAATCACAAGGAATGATTGGCTGGATAAGTGATTTGCTTCTTTATTTCTAGTATGACTTTCCAGTGTCAATCAATTACAGAAGCTCTTTCACAACAGGATCTATGGGATTCATGCTCCATTCATTTCAATGGGCCATTGAAAGTCTATGAGACACCTTTGACCTACTTATTAGTAATCAAGTGCAGCTGCTGCAAAGGGCCAGCTGTTGAAACTGCCAGTTTTAACTGTCAGATATTCAAATGATGGCAAATCTGCTGGAGAAAATCCAATTTTCATGCCTCAAACAAATAAAGATTATAGAAGAACCGTAAGACATATCGCAATGATTCTTTCTTTGTCAGAAGCAGAAGACCCTAACGAAGAGAATGCTGTAAATTTTGTGAAGGTTTGATTAGAAATAAAAAAAATTATGGCGAGCTAGAAAAAGCCTTCATTTGATTCTGTGCAACTGCTCATTTCTGAGAAATCCATACCTCCAAACAAATAAGGATTACGAAAGAAGGACAAGACACATTAAAATATTTCCTTTACTGTTAGAATCACAAGATTTTAAGGAAGAAAATGGTGTAAGTTTTGTGAAGCTGTGATAATGTTTGAATGATTTATGGCGAGTTATAAATAGCCTGCGATTGAGATTTTGAACAGAATCCACCAGAATATTTGAATGGAGGTGAATGGAGCAATTATGTGCACTCGTTGTGGTTTAGGCCACCTGGAGTAAAAACCGTGTGTTTTTTAAAAATGAAAACAGCACCAACTGAAAGAGGACAAAAATCTCTACCATTTAGGTATAAAATGTGTGTGTAAAGGTTAATTTTAGTTGAGAAAACAGTGCAAGTAGCAACAAGACTGAGCTTGCTCAAAGTTAGAGTGGGCGATGACATCACCACTCTAGGGCCCCCATAGGGAATGACTTAGGCGATTTTTGGGCCGAAATTCGCGATTTTTACGGAAACCGCTGGTCAAATCGGTTCGAAAAGACACAGCAACTCGAGTGGGAACAGCTTGGACGACCGTGGAAAGTTTCGTGGCTGTAGCTCGAGCGGGCTAGGAGGAGAAGCGTCGTAAAATTTTGACGTAGGAAAAGAGAAGAAGAAGAAGAAGAAGAAGAAGAATAACTAGATTTTAAAGTTTGCACGCAAACTTCGATGTTGGCTTGCGTTGGTACCGTTAATACCTTTTTTTTTAAATGTTGTCAATTCCGCAACAATAACATAATCCAACCCCATGTCTCTATGATTCTCATAAGCTGAGATAGGTACATGCAATATTGGTTGCTATGGTAACCAGTCTGGTTGCTATGGAGGTGTCAGTGACCTAACATATTGTTCCCCATGTCAGCACGAGTAAAATACACCAACCCCCATGTCTCTATGACTTTCGTAAGCTGAGATAGAGATGCGCCATATTGGTTGCTATGGTAACAGTGTGGTTGCTATGGAGGGGTCGCTGACTTAATATATTATTCCCCATATGAATACGAGTAAATTACAGCAACCCCCATGTCTCTATGATTTTCCTGAGCTGAGATAGGTACATGCAAATTGGTTGCTATGGTAACCAGTCTGGTTGCTATGGAGGGGTCAGTGACCTACCACATTGTTCCCCATGTCAATACATCAACCCCCATATCTCTATGACTTTCCTAAGCTGAGATAGAGCTGCACCATATTGGTTGCTATGGTAACCAGTTTGGTTGCTATGGAGGGGTCGCTGACCTAATATATTGCTCCCCATATCTATACGGGTAAAAAACAGCAACCCCCATCTCTCTATGATTTTCCTAAGCTGAGATAGAGACATGCCATATTGGTTACTATGGTAACCACTCTGGTTGCTATGGAGGTGTCATTAACACAATATAATGTTTCAGCTGTCAGTATGGGTGAAGCTTACCAGCCCCCAAGTCTCTAGCATTTTCCTAAGCTAAGATAGAGATGTGGCAATATAGTTGCTATGGTAAACAATTTGGTTGCTATGGAGGAGTTAGTGACATCATGTTGTAATCTACTTTTCATTTAGAATAATATAAAGCAACCCCCATGTCTCTACTGTGTTCCGTTTAGAAGATATTTGACATTGAAAGTTATGTCAAAAGTGGGTGTGGCTTAATTAATTTATGTTAATTCACAAGCAATGATGGGCTGGATAAGTAATTTGCTTCCTTAATGCTCGTATGACTTTCCAGTGTCAATCAATTACAGAAGCTCTTTTACATTAGGATCTATGGGGTTCATGCTCTATTCATTTCAATGAGCCATTGAAAGTCAATGAGACACCTTTGACCTACTTATTTGAAATCAGCTTGCACCTGGAGTTATCAACTGCCAGAATTTCAAACGAGTCAGCTGACTCAACTGTCAGATTTTCAAACGATGGCAAATCTGCTGGAGAAAATCTGATTTCCATGCCTCAAACAAATAAAGATTATAGAAAAACCGTAAGACATATCGAAATGATTCTTTCTTTGTCAGAAGCAGAAGACCCTAGCGAAGAGAATGCTGTAATTTTTGTGAAGGTGTGATTAGAAATAAAAAAGTTATGGCGAGCTACAAATCGCCTTCATTTGATTCTGTGCAACTGCTCATTTCAGAGAAATCCATACCCTCAAACAAATAAGGATTACGAAAGAACTGTTAGAATCCCAAGATTTTAAGGAAGAGAATGGTGTAAATTTTGTGAAGCTGTGATAAAGTGTGAATGATTTATGGCGAGTTAAAATAGCCTGCGATTGAGATTTTAAACAGAGTCCACCAGAATTTTTGAATGGAGGTGAATGGAGCAATTATGTGCACTCGTTGTGGTTTAGGCCACCTGGAGTAAAAGCCGTGTGTTTTTTAAAAATGAAAACAGCACCAACTGAAAGAGGACAAAAATCTCTACCATTTAGGTATAAAATTTGTGTGTAAAGGTTAATTTTTAGTTGAGAAAACAGTGCAAGTATCAACAAGACTGAGCTTGCTCAAAGTTAGAGTGAGCGATGACATCACCACACTAGGGCTCCCATAGGGAATGACTTGGGCGATTTTTGGGCCGAAATTCGCGATTTTTACGGAAACCGCTGGTCAAATCGGTCCGAAAAGACATAGCAACTCGAGTGGGAACAGTTTGGACGACCGTGGAAAGTTACGTGGCTGTAGCTCGAACGGCCTAGGAGGAGATACAATTTGAAATTTGGCTCAGAAGAAGAAGAAGAAGAAAAAGAACTAGATTTTAAAGTTTGCACGCAAACTTCGATGTTGGCTTGCGTTGGTACCGTTAATACCTTTTTTTTAAATGTTGTCAATTCCGCAACAATAACATAATCCAACCCCATGTCTCTATGATTCTCATAAGCTGAGATAGGTACATGCAAAATTGGTTGCTATGGTAACCAGTCTGGTTGTTATGGAGGGGCCAGTGACCTAACATATTGTTCCCCATGTCAACACGAGTAAAATACTCCAACCCCCATGTCTCTATGACTTTCGTAAGCTG
>SRMA01010908.1:0-10143 GCA_007224835.1 Danionella cerebrum
CAGTATAACATGTTACGATTTTCATTCTGACTGATTTATCCATTCACAACTTCACTTTAGCGATAAAGGTAGGCATAGGTAATCATTGTAACTCACCTAATAGAAAGGAGTAAACAGAGTCGTGTTAGCATCACTCGTGGATCGGCGTGAGTCTTTGTTCTAGTGATGTGTCGTTCAAGAACGATTCGTTCTTTTTGAACAAATCTTTAATGTGACTCGGTATGAACGAGTCGTGTTGGAGAGGGATTCGTTCATTGGCGCATGCGCATCATTCTTGTGGTTTTCTGAGCGTAACCCGTTCATCATCAATGACAGAAGACCGAAAAGACCCGAATGACTCGAAAGATTAACTAATCTTTTCTGGTTCCGGCTCATGGCCGCCCCGTAATGTTAACCAATGCAGCATGAGCCGGAAAGAGAAAAGACCGAAAGGACCCGGACTCGCTAAAAGAACGAATCTTTTCGGATCCCGGCACTATGGCGGTCACGTGACAAAAGTGCTAAAGAAGCCAGTCCGGACTGAGTGCTCGGACTGCACACGTTAACATCAGAGTGAAGTAATTTTGTGTCGAACAAAAGAGATTTAAATCTAAAGAAGACAGATCAGAGTTTGGGTAAACCAGACTAAAAGACCCAGGTAGGCTTTAGTAATATATTTATATTCATTTTAAATGTAGCATTATAGTTTTGTCTCATTTGTAGTGTGATTCGCGTTTGTGTATAAAACGCTAGTAGATGTGGAAGTACACACAACATTTATTGATATTTTGGTAAAATGAACGAAATGACTCGAAAAAAGATCCGTTCATTTTACTGAACGAGACTCAAAGAACCGAATCCATAAAATGATCCGAACTTCCCATCACTACTGTTTTCGAACGGAGAACCGCGAAGAAGAATCACTTCCGCCTATAAGACCTTCAAAATAAAAGCCCTATGCCTTACATAAACTACGACAACGTAACTATGAACCCAGATAAACTTGCAAATAATAAATTTCACTTTTTTTAACAAAATTATAAATTAGTCTTGAACAGCACAAAAGACAATAGCATTTCTTAGCCTCTTAATCCCGAGAGTCCCCGGTACCGGGGACTTGCCCCCTTGTGCGTTACATTTTCACTCATAGCTCACTAACACTGAAAATAACCTAGACATATTAAATACTGTTGTGTTCAGCGGAAACTCCTCTAAAAACGTATCTAATTCAATTTCATATTCGTGAACCACAGCTCGAACGCCATGCAAATAAACAACAACATATTCCGGGGTATAATTCATGACCACGTTTTTGTTTATGTGCAATATGTATCCATATTGAGATCGTTTTGTTTACCTTGCCTTGTTTACCTATGAGAGGTGTAAGAGCTCCGGAGCTAGGCCGAAGCCGCGGCCATATTTGTTTACCAAGCGCTGCGCGCTGACGTCATCGCCCATCTCTGCCATTACGCGGACGTAACGAAAACGGGGGGAAAAACTACATTTCCCACAATGCCTTTGGCATCCGCATCCATACTTACGTCACGAGCGAAACTACAGAGATCAGCTGACTCCCGCATTTGAGTGATCTCTCACGCTACAAACCCGTTTTCTCACGCTAAAATACATTTCAAGATGTGAAATGGGCACAGCTCATAGTTTGTCTGCTATGTTTTTTGAGCCTGACAATAAGATGATGATCGATAAGCATCGTCTTCAGTCTGTGAGGGTTTTATTTCCGCTAAACATTCACTTGGACAGTTTCACAATCTTGGACAGTTTGATCCTTTATTAATGGAGTTATTTGGGTTTCATAAGCTGACAAAAATCAAAAGGATTTATATTAGAACAAAAAGCATACGCTTGTTTCCAGCGCTCGCTCTCTATCTCTCTCTCTCTCTCTCTCGTGGGCGTGCGCGCGCGCGCGCGCGCTCGCGCTCGCGAGGTAAACAAAACGATCTCAATGACTGAAACTCTTCTTCAATAAACTCAAACTCAAATCATCTCTCAACGGTACATCTCACACATGTACATACGAGATAACAAACGTAAGTAACATGTTCTGCAATTAGGGAGTGTTTGATTACAGGGGGGCTCGACTAAAAAAGTTTAAGAACCACTGTATTATTACTAATGTGGGGGCAATCTTACTAGATATTATTAGTAATGTAGTGACAATGTTACTGGCTATTATTAGTAATGTAGTGACAATGTTACTGGCTATTATTAATAATGTAGTGACAATGTTACTGGCTATTATTAGTAATGTAGTGACAATGTTGCACTGGAACAGTGATGGTGATAACGAATGGTGGACTTTAGAGTGATGAGTGGGGGCAAAGAAAAACATTACAGCCTTTTTTTTGTTGCTTTTACTGTTCACTGTCTGTTCATGTTACATGTTTGGCTGTTAACTTTTACACAGTTGATATAAAATATTTACATCAGTATTTGGTTCAGAATCTTTTTTTTCTAGATCTTCCTCATTTAAAATTGGGTGCGTCTTATGTGCCGGTGCGTCTTATGAGCCGAAAAATACGGTAAATCTTGTCTTACCGTTGCCGTTTTTTCAACAAAAAGTTATTTCCATAGCGATAAAAGTTCGTTTGTTGTTATTTCCGGTCGATAGCTTCGCGCAAACGCCATTTTTGATTTTTTTTCTGTTGCTCCGTGGCGTCATGACGTCACCAAATATGGAATGACTCCCCGTGCGTAAGAGGTGGTCTCTCCACGCTGCGCGTCGTGTGATTCGTTAGCGTTCCCGTCAGTCTCAAAATGGTTGATCTCATTGGCTTCATCAGAATCAGAGCGATATATAGAGCTCCCGGATTGGACAGATGGTCGGGGGGGGGGGGTTTGGGTACGGACACGCAGAAGCTCGACGTCAAAGCGTTTGTGAGTGAAACGTTTCCAAAAGCGCAGCAAGATGGAGTAAATGAGCTTCCACCACCCTTTTACAGCGTTTCTTCATGAGTTTTTTTTGCTGAAATCATGTCCCGTAAGCAAGAAAAGAAGACTATGAACGTAGCTGAAGCTTTGGACAAGATTTTTTCCATATTTCAATTATTGTGCCAAATTGTGCCAAACTGTGCCAACATGGATTACGCCTGAACTTTGTTCAATCAAAACCTTTACAGAATATTAGTTTCTTGTAGTATGAACACCAAACTTGCTACAGATGTCCTTGACATGTAGTTGTTACAATTGATTGTGTTTATTTGCTTAGTTACAAGTAAAATAAGGAGATATTAGAGGAAACATGTGTTTTTTTTCATGTGAGTTCATTTTTTGGCCATTCCAACATCAATTACTCTTACCCAGTGTTCTTGACTGTCAAATTAACTCATCCACCACTCCCCAAGAACCTATATTCATTTTGATACCAAGATTTGCAGTTTAGGCCTTGTAAAAGCTGAGAAATGCCTTAAAGAGTAAAAGTATAGGATTTTCGGAAAATAGGCCTCAGGGCTTAAGAGGTTAGGCGAGTCAAACATGGCCACGTCAAATCTAAACAAACGTTCAACAGTCTGGCGTGACGAGCGTGACGACGCGACCTATAGGATTGAACTCATTTGCATAGGTCGCTGTTTGAGACAAACCTTGAATCCACTCCGTCGAGACAAGTTAACAAATGACCCGAGAGCTGCCGTCGACCGAGAACTGCACGCTGCTCGCGAACAGAGTGTTGGGGAAGACCGTGAAAAATTCTGGTCACCGTCAACCGAAACGCTCTGCGTATTGGACCATATATATAAGACTCACGAAGTCTCAGCTGCTTGGGAGCGGGAAACTGCTCACCGATGTGTTTGAAGTCTAGGTGGATTGCGGTGAGGGAGGAGGAAGGGACCCTGCCTTTTTTTTTTTCTTTCTTTCCTTCTCTTTTTTTTCTCCTTCCTTCCGCACGGCTTCATATTTGACAGCGTTAAATAAAATAAAAACGTATTTAAAATAAAGAGATAAACAGCATTAGAACAACAACAGCAACCACCGCCACTATAATAATAATTCACTCATTCATTGTTTTTTAAACGCCCTTCCAGCTCCTAAATAATAATAATAATAATAATATGAATATCATACCATACAATAACTTAAAATCGAATTTCACAAACTGCTGTATTTCTGCAATTCCAAAACGAGTGATCAAACGAGCCGGGTTCATCAGAGCAAAATCAATACTTCGTGTTAGTATAATTGTTATGTCTTTTCAAAGAACACTCGAGAAATGTGCTTGACGCGAGGGCACTTTACATTGTGACACGGATGAGTCGGGGTGGGACTCGTCATCAGCATCACGCCGGTGTAGCTGTGCCAGCGACGGGCTTTCGGGTGACAGAGGCTTATCCGTTTCTTTTTTTTTCTCCATCTCATTTTTCTCGCGTGAATACATTGCAGATGATTTGTTGCGAGTGGCACGCCGGGTATCGCTGTTCCTCTTTTAGTGAGAAGGTTGCTGGTTCGAGGCCAGCCGGGGCTCTTCCAAAAGGAACTTGCTCATTCTCGTGAGCGGGTTTTCTCCGGTTTGCTCCACTGGAGCAAAAACATGCGTCGAGATCATTGAATTTGCTCAATTCTAGGGCGTACCCCGCAATCTTCCCAAACGGCGCTGGAAACGTGCACCGGCACCATAAGCCTTTGACTCTGAGAAGGGAAGATGGATTTGGGAAGCGCGAGAGCTGCTTCCTGGGTACCGATTGATGCAAAGGGCCACCGCTTTGACACCTCGTATGAGCGGATTACGATTGAAGGATACTCTTCTCTGCAAAGACACAGATGGCGTTCATTAATTTTCACAACGAATACAGACAATGAACGAACGAGGTAGTAAACGGGTAAACATTTATGGGCAACACTTTAGTTTTACTCTTAGTGCGACTGATTTCTTGTTAAATTGAAAAAAATATAAGAAATATTCAAAACACTTCGAAATGATCACTTCTACGACGGTCCCGAGAAAATCACAATATCCAATGTACGAATCATAGATGAAACACGTACAAAAAGTGAGCAAAGATTGTTTTGGTTTCTTTATTTTTTTACATTTTTAACATTTTACCATAAACAATTTGTACATTTTACAAACGCATCGAACAAAACGTGTGCTGGACACCAAATCTGCTCTCTTTCCGTTATTGGGCAGCCTGGCATCGCGTGCACTTTACCGGTATGTTGTTCTCTGAGTGAGTCTTGAGTGTGGCTTTTGGAGTGCGGTCGGCTCTCATAAACACACGAACATCTCTCGCTGGCGTTGGCTGTGTGTTTCTGGCATTGTCCTGCTGACTGCGACGAGCAGAAGAAATCAACTCGTCAAAACGGACAACGCCACCGCGGGAATTTCACCAGGAGAATCTAAGGGAACAAGTAAAAGCAGACTCTGTTTAAAAGACAGCGCATGTCATCGCGCATGTGTGTTTCGATATTCATTACGGCGCATGCCTTAGAACATTTGTTAGGTGCTCAATGCCATTGAGTACGTAACCAATGCGAGGGCACTTTACATTTTGACCATGATGAGTCGGGGTGGGACTCGTCATCAGCATCGCGCCGGTGTAGCTGTGTCAGCGACGGGCTTTTGGGTGACAGAGGCTTGTCCGTTGTTTTTTTGTTTTTTTTCTCCATCTCATTTTTCTCGCGTGAATACATTGCAGATGATTTTTTGCGAGTGGCACGCCGGGTATCGCTGTTCCTCTTTTAGTGAGAAGGTTGCTGGTTTGAGGCCAGCCGGGGCTCTTCCAAAAGGAACTTGCTCATTCTCGTGAGCGGGTTTTCTCCGGTTTACTCCACTGGAGCAAAACATGCGTCGAGATCATTGAATTTGCTCAATTCTAGGGCGTACCCCGCAATCTTCCCAAACGGCGCTGGAAACGTGCACCGGCACCATAAGCCTTTGACTCTGAAAAGGGAAGATGGATTTGGGAAACGCGAGAGCTGCTTCCTGGGTACCGATTGATGCAAAGGGCCACCGCTTTGACACCTCGTATGAGCGGATTACGATTGAAGGATACTCTTCTCTGCAAAGACACAGATCGCGTTCATTAATTTTCACAACGAATGCAGACAATGAACGAACGAGGTAGTAAACGAGTAAACATTTATGGGCAACACTTTAGTTTTCCTCTTAGTGCGACTGATTTCTTATTAAATTGAAAAAAAATATAAGAAATGTTCAAAACACTTCAAAATGATCACTTCTACGACGGTCCCGAGAAAATCACAATATCCAATGTACGAATCATAGTTGAAACACGTACAAAAAGTGAGCCAAGATTGTTTTGGTTTCTTTATTTTTTTACATTTTTAACATTTTACCATAAACAATTTGTACATTTTACAAAAGCATCGAACCAAACGTGTGCTGGACACCAAATCTGGTCTCTTTCCGTTATTGGGCAGCCTGGCATCGCGTGCGCTTTACCCGTATGTTGTTCTCTGAGTGAGCCTTGAGTGTGGCTTTTGGAGTGCGGTCGGCTCACATAAACACGCAGTCACAAAGACTGTTGCTAAATAGACCATTATAATCATGTGGAAATGATGAGTCAGAATCTGCCGCGGAGTCGAAAAATGGCACAACACCGCCATCAACAGGATGGTTCTCAGTGGTTTTGAAGTTTTGTTCATAAATTAGATTTGGAAAGGAGTGACTGGTAAAGAATAGTTTGAAATCTAGCTCACGGTAAACGCTGAGAAAATCTCTGAAAGGAATGAGAACTAATAGAACTGAACAGACACAGTTATTGATGCATTTGATAAATCATACATTTAGTATCTACAAAAACATGGAGTCATGAAATCACATTTCATCATTTCATCAACAGAAATCATGCGCTACACTTCCAAAGTTTAGTTTGATCCATAGTTCTTAAGAACCGGGAAACGAGCAAATATTCCGTGGCAAAGTGCTAAGTCCAAATACAGATCATGTGATGCCAGCGCATCATTTTGAGCAGTTTTATTGTGTTAAAAGGCATCTCAGAAAGAAAATAAAATAATCTGAAATCATGCGCTACACTCCGAAGTGTAGATTGATCCATAGTTCTCAAGAACCGGAAAAAGAGCAAATATTCCGTCAAAAGTGCCATGTCAAAATACAGATCATGTGATGCCAGCGCATCATTTTGAGCAGTTTTATTGTGTTAAAGGCATCTCAGAAAGAGAATAAAATAATCTGAAATCATGCGCTACACTTCGAAGTGTAGATTGATCCATAGTTCTCAAGAACCGGAAAAAGAGCAAATATTCCGTTAAAAAGTGCCATGTCAAAATACAGATCATGTGATACCAGCGCATCATTTTGAGCAGTTTTATTGTGTTAAAAGGCATCTCAGAAAGAGAATAAAATAATCTGAAATCATGCTCTACACTTCCGCAGTGTAGATTGATCCATAGTTCTCAAGAACCGGAAAAAGAGCAAATATTCCGTAAAAAAGTGCCATGTCAAAATACAGATCATGTGATGCCAGCGCATCATTTTGAGCAATTTATTGTGTTAAAAGGCATCTCAGAAAGAGAATAAAATAATCTGAAATCATGCGCTCCACTTCCGAAGTGTAGATTGATCCATAGTTCTCAAGAACCGGAAAAAGAGCAAATATTCCGTCAAAGTGCCATGTCAAAATACAGATCATGTGATGCCAGCGCATCATTTTGAGCAGTTTTATTGTGTTAAGGCATCTCAGAAAGAGAATAAAATAATCTGAAATCATGCGCTTTACTATAGAGGTTTAGTTTGATCCATAGTTCTCAATGTGGTATGATGAATTTCGCTTGGCGCTGATTATTCAATTAAATACCGCTAGCCAATGGCGTTCCACAATTTGCCATATAAAGGGACTCCTATTTTTGATCCCTCCGTGTGTTCCCATGGGTGCCGGCTTCGTGTGCCAGGATTGTTTCCCGACCGTATCATTGCTAGATCGCAACAGTATTGCTTTCTGCGCGGTGGCTGCGTGTGCTGATCGGCGTCTCGGCTGTAAACACACCTGTAATCTCTGCTTCAGGCATAGCGATCAATCATTCACTGGCGTGCAAAAGAGCCTCTGCTCGGAGCTCAGAGGAGCCTCCGCCAACAAACCTAGCCTGAAAAGTCTGCCCTAATTAGTTATAGACACTGCTGCTTTGCTGACCCGGAAGCACGGGTGGGATTCCCCTATTGCGTCACTGATTTGAGGCTTCCCCGTGGTTGCCAGCGCTGCTGCGGCTGTGGCGCTGCCTGAGTGGAGAACACAAACAACTTATACCCGCTCTACAAGCTGTGGTTCTGCAACTCAGGACTAACCTCTCCAACGTGCTTTCTAACTGTGGACTAAGGTTTCTCTTCCCTGCCCACATGGATTTTCCGTTTTTATACAATTATAGTGAACTCTTATGTGCTGGATTATTTGTTTTTAAGCAATTGTGTGCGCGCGTGTGTGTGTGTGTGAGTTGTGCCTTTTTTTGCAGGGTGCTGGTGTCGCGTGGAGCAGCGGGTCAGTGGAGCCAATCTTAGGGTGGCGAGTGCTGTGACCACGAGTGATTTTGGGGTTTGGTGTCTTGTGCTGTTTTCCCGTCCGGGGGAGGATTGCTGTGTGAGTGTGGGCGTTGGCGTCTAGTAAGGCCCTGCTGCCGGCTGCTCCACCCGCGACCAGTCCCGAGAGCGAGAGCTCATTCAGTCTCTCTTTTAAATAGCCTAGCACGTACATTTTTAATTAGTATTTTCACATTTAATAAAAATTGTCTAATTCTGACCCCCGCCTCTTGCCCTTACTTTTACCCGGCTTCACGTGTCTGCGTGCCCTTTTAGTTTATTGGTCAAATTGTTTAAATCCACTTGCTAAAATTCTGGACTCTCCTTTGTCAAAAATATATATATTTGACACTCCTCCCTCCTGATACCAGGAGACCAACAAATCTGTGCCCCCGGGCTGGTTCGGCGCTGGCCTGGCGGGGCCACATCAAGAACCGGAAAAAGAGCAAATATTCCGTCAAAAAGTGCCATGTCAAAATACAGATCATGTGATGAAAGCGCATCATTTTGAGCAGTTTTATTGTGTTAAAAGGCATCTCAGAAAGAGAATAAAATAATCTGAAATCATGCGCTACACTTCCGAAGTGTAGATTGATCCATAGTTCTCAAGGAACGGAAAAAGAGCAAATATTCCGTCAAAAAGTGCCATGTCAAAATACAGATCATGTGATGCCAGCGCATCATTTTGAGCAGTTTTATTGTGTTAAAAGGCATCTCAGAAAGAGAATAAAATCATCTGAAATCATGCACTACACTATAGATGTTCAGTTTGATCCATAGATGTCAAGCACCGGAAGAGCAATTATTCCGTCAAAAAGTGCCATGTCAAAATACAGATCATGTGATGCCAGCGCATCATTTTGAGCAGTTTTATTGTGTTAAAGGCATCTCAGAAAGAGAATAAAATAATCTGAAATCATGCGCTACACTTCCGAAGTGTAAATTGATCCATAGTACTCAAGAACCGGAAAAAGAGCAAATATTCCGTCAAAAAGTGCCATGTCAAAATACAGATCATGTGATGCCAGCGCATCATTTTGAGCAGTTTTAGTGTGTTAAAAGGCATCTCAGAAAGAGAATAAAATAATCTGAAATCATGCGCTACACTTCCGAAGTGTAGATTGATCCATAGTTCTAAAGAACCAGAAAAAAAGCAAATATTCCGTCAAAAAGTGCCATGTCAAAATACAGATCATGTGATGCCAGCGCATCATTTTTAGCAGATTTATTGTGTTAAAAGGCATCTCAGAAAGAGAATAAAATAATCTGAAATCATGCGCTACACTTCCGAAGTATAGATTGATCCATAGTTCTCAAGAACCGGAAAAAAAGCAAATATTCCGTCAAAAAGTGCCATGTCAAAATACAGATCATGTGATGCCAGCGCATCATTTTATTGTGTTAAAAGGCATCTCAGAAAGAGAATAAAATAATCTGAAATCATGCGCTACACTTCCGAAGTGTAGATTGATCCATAGTTCTCAAGAACGGGGAAAAGAGCAAATATTCCGTCAAAAAGTGCCATGTCAAAATACAGATCATGTGATGCCAGCGCATCATTTGAAGCAGTTTTATTGTGTTAAAAGGCATCTCAGAAAGAGAATAAAATAATCTGAAATCATGCGCTACACTTCCGAAGTGTAGATTGATCCATAGTTCTC